>JACJUY010001702.1:100007-133400 GCA_014220935.1 Platorchestia sp. MABIK | reverse complement strand
AATCCTTGTGCTTTTCAGCATATTATATTGGTAAAGATGGTGATAGCCTTGTAAGTTTTCTTACTTAAACACTTCTCAAATTACAGACAATCATAAGATCCAACTGTACTAATCACATTGTCATTATTTATGCAGAAATTATACTATGCAATGACCTGGAGCATAAGAACACCGTTTTACAATATTTTAAATGCGGGTAAATATTTTCATTATTCGTCAACTCTGTTTGATTAAAAAAAGGGGTCAGTCCCAACTAATAGAAATGTCAAAGCTACGCTTGGTGTTCCTGTTATATTTTAAACTTCTTATAAAATTTTCAAGCAATATGACTGTGTAAATAAATTTTGCAATTCTACTCTAATGCACATTGTAAATTACATTTCATAATAATTTTCTAATATAAGAATAACATAACATCTACATTATTAATCTAGCTCACAGTTGAGCACAATTAATTTCAATTGTTGGTTTGTGATCATCAAAACTTGACACAGTGTATACAGTATAAAAATTTAATATCCATTGCACCTCTGAATGAAAGTCATAGCATTTAAACTACAGTGTAAGGTATAAAAAATTTGCTCAATATTTAATTTAGCGCATCAACTATTTTGAATTTTTTTTATATTTAGACAATAGGAGACATTTTAAAACATTTTACACAAATGATATTGTGCTCACAAATACATCATTTTTAAGATATAGCATAAATCACATTCAGGTGAGAATAGCATTAAGGTGACTAAAGAGAAGAAATTAGGGGTCAATATTTACTTTAGTGTTGTCAACAATTTTAAAAACATTATTACCAGACATAGGAAATATGATTATTATAAGATGGTTAACATGAATGACATTTTCCTCACAAATGCTTACTTATTGAGATATAATATTAATAACGTAATGTACAAACTTCATATAGTCAGCCGCATCCTTGCTGCATTGTTGGAACATGCTTAGTTTTTTTGGTACAAAACATCAGTTTCAATCTGGCTAATTGAGTTAGGCTATGTTAGGTTTATTTAGGTTAGTTTATTTAACTCACCTGATCTTACCTAACCTCCCTTATTGTACCATCAATAATGTATTACAGCATATTTATGTGTATTTCTTCACTCTTATACACAACATTCCAATAAATTTAAAGTTTTATCTTGAAAAGTGAGCATTTGTGAGTAAAATGTCATGAGTGTAAATCCTCTTAAAATGTATCCCATTACCAATGTGTGACAACAAAATTTTCAAAATCATTGCTATGCTTTAAGAAATATTGACAAAATTAGGCAATATGATACAAAAATAACAGAAAATGGAGAAATCATTCAATCTTCCATTTTATGGTTTTGTAGTTTATTACTTAGAAAACAGTTTTTGTCCCTTGTAGAAAAGTACCCCTATTTATTGGGTGTTTGACAGTGAAAAACTCAGGAATTTTTTACAGTCGCTATTGTAAATAATTTTCATAATGGAAAACAATAGGATGGAAATGCATTCATTTTTAAATGTCAAAGTCCCCTTACCAGAAATTTATATGGAATACACATGATTCGGAGGAAAATCATTTCGTTAAAATACTAAAATCATAATTAGAAACAAAGACACGTACGTACTTACATGAAAATAAGAGCCTTCATATTTTTAAAGAACTCTCAAGAAGTCGAAGCACAGGAAAAAGACAGGCTTGGAAGAACTCAATAGAACAAAAGTTTTGAAAGCGAGCAGACATAGGTGTGCAAGTGCAACTACCGTACATGGACCTACCGTCATGGCTACCGAAGTCGTTGCACCAAAATTTATACTGTGGTCCAGTGTTGCCAACTCTCTAGCGCATCAAGGAGCTAAATTTTTAACAGAAATCCGCTAGATAATTGTTGAATGAAAAATTTAGTTTAGCCAGTAAATTACAACAAAAAATAAGCACGCTTAACACGTTAAACATATTAAAGAGTGACTTGCAAGTATGGATTAAATTGATTTGATTCAAAAGTGTTTCTATGTCGGCATTTGAGCATGGCAATGCTAAGAATTTCATTGCCAAGGAAGAAACGTAATTGAATGGATTGTTGCCTTCAGCATCTTTATATTCAGTAACTTCTTTTTAAAGTTCAGTCGTGGATGTAATGTTCTTCCACTGTAACAAGCTCAGACTGTTTCATGCTACTTCAATGTTTTAAATATTTTTTTCCTCTATAGTTATGGCAGAATAAAACGTTGCCTTTCAGCTGATTAAGAGAATCAATTATAGGATCTTTAATAGTGAAATCAACAGTTCTGAACGGGCTTCTGCACAAGCGTGAGACGCTGCCCATTGAATTGAGTGGTATATGCATCGGACCGAGTTGTGTCGAAACAACCTTTCTCAATGATTTGCTAAAATATCTCACCAAGTAACTTATTACCTGATGTATCAATGCTTCCAGCAATTAGTATACTGTACTTTTCTAAGTTATCAACACACAGTTTACTTACAAAATGCAGTGCAAGACGATTCCCAACAATTTACCTACACCTGGTGAAATGAAGTTTGATACCCTGTGCCATTTTACAATCGGTAAATGACATGCAACACACTCACAAAAGGTGGTCTGCAGTTGCAAAGGAACTACTTTCTGCGATATTCAGGAATAATTCACCCGCTGCTGCACTCTGTGTAGAGTCTTTCTCAAGAGCTGGGATTTTTGGTTTGCTAACACTCATGACAACATGCGAAAAATTGTTCCTGTTTTTGGCTCACAACATGCTTTTTTAGGTCATACAATTTTGCGTTTATGGTACATTTTACAATAGTCCCAATATTCCTTTTCATTGTCAGTATGGTAAGGCAGTAGCCAGCCTTTACATTCAAGAAAAGACTTCTAACTTTAACGGAAGTACTACGAGTACTGCTTAATTAAACGTGATAAGTGATTATGCCACAGTTTATATCACACGCTACTCACCGCAACCAGCCCATGACTGGCTGCCGCTGGCTTTGAATGACACAACGTGACGCCGAACAAAACGTGACAAGCACTGAACTTGACCGCTAGCAATCATTATATCATTATTTTGACACTTTTCTCTTTAATTATTATAATTGCTCCTAAAATATGAAAAGTGGCTATACTATAGCCAAACCGTACTTCAAATACTCTAGATTTTCCGCCAGGAGATAGATCATGATTTTTAGGAGCTAGATGGAATCTTTATACTCTAGATCTAGCGGAAAACTCGCTAAATTGGCAACACTGCTGTAGTTCAGCACAATTTGCAACCCGTGCTTTCATTGTTATGTCGGCTGGTTTGTTTATGCATATAAATTAGCTATTCAGGACAAAATTTTAGTTCATATCTGACTCGAAGTTAAAGAACACAAACGCAGGGCATTTGAAATTTGGATTTATCAATATTTTTAGTTCTCAGGATACGTTAATGCAGAAAATAGGAACTAACAAACAGAGTAAAAGGATTGACATTAACGATTTGGAAGTATCAGCATCTGTCAAAATACGGTCTGAAGCGAACTATAGCTTCTATTCACATGTCAATAATTTCTTCAATAATGTATGTTAAAGCCACAGACGTGAGGGTCTGTACACTTCAGTTGTATCTCAAAAGCCTAGACGAGAGGGAGTCTGTGCACTTCAATTATACAAGAACATCAATGTCCTAGACTTCAGGTTCTGTGCACTGTAGTTGGATATTTAATTCAATTGTATCAAAGTCTCAGACGAGGAAGGGGAGGGGGAAGGGTTCAGTGCACTTCAGTTGGATATTGTGGACCCAAGCGTGGGCGCCTGTAATCGCACAAACGAAATTAGAATTCAAGCTGATCTGAAGAAGAGTGAAAGAAATTGTTAAGCCTTGGTTTGCAGCGATTTTCTAGCCGTATTGGGAAGCCCAAAAAATAAAAACAAACTGCACTTATTAGTGCTGTCGAAAAACTTTAGGAATCGTTTTTAAAATTTGTAGTAGCCACGTGCTTCGCTTGTATCACGAACGCGCTAGAGAAATTACTTTGACAAAGGACTAAGGAAAAATCTGAACTATGTATGTGAATAAGTATATTGCTTAAAAACATTAATACTGATGCACATAAATTTGCTATATGATGAACAAATTGAAAATTAGTTAAGCACATTAACGTAGAGTCACGCACGTGTCAATCAGTTTTATTTTATAAGAAATTACGTGTTCTAAGTGACAAAAGGTGTAATTCATGAAGCATCATAATTATTTGTTCTAGCATTACAATCATATTCAAATTTTAATGCAGTAGTAAGCATAGATCTCGCTATTCTTCAATATATTCAAAAAAGTCTTTATGAACATAAAGAGCAATATTCACAGGTGTTGTGTGATGTATTTTAACTAGCTAATTATTTTACGTTAGTAATACATCAGTATACTTATTACTTAGAACTACTAATATTTGAGGTATGACTATTCAAGACTTACAGAGTTACAGTGAAGCTAAATTCATTAACTTCCAGGAAATTCCTCACAAACTTTATACTACGTTCACAGTTTCATTCAATCATTAACAATTACCTCGAACGTACATTAAACAAATCGAAAGGTTGTTCAGCGCATGCGGACAAAAAATTATATTAATTCAATTCGTTAGATTTAAAACAAATTTAATTTCAAGACAAGCACTCATCAATTCGTACTACAGAGAAAGCAGCTATTTCATGATAGCTAGTTTCATCAATACCTATTGGTATCAATTGAAATTTAATTTTTTTTACATGCTCCGAGTAGTTTTTGTCACAAATACTACTAAGAAGGCATCTACATAGTTTATTCCAAAGAATTGGAAACTGTTTTGAGCTCAAATTTTGTTACGGTGAGAGTGAATTCATTTTATTTTCTACGTAGTTAAAAAACCGTTATGGCCAGTTTTAGCAAACACGAACAGTTTACGATCTTTATCGATCTTACCATGAAATGTTTTATGAAATTACACATGAAAAATTGACAAAAATCTTAGAGCGTGAGTATTTCTGGTTACATGAATAAATCACTTGTATGGGCAATATACTCCAAGTTTGTCATTGCTATAATGTCTCCCTTATCTAGAGGAAGAAGTACACTCGTTTTATACTTGTCACTCCCATGCCATGCTTCTATTCCTTTTCATGAAAATGGGTGAACTAATGTTATATTCAGTTATTTTAAAATTTTTTCAGGCAATAAACTTTTTACTATATTGAGAATTCAAACTGATTCAAATATTTTAATTCTAATATAGGAGATACGCTCTTTGAAAGTTAGATTTTAAACAATGGTGATTCCCAGAAATTTGAATTAACTAGTCTCCTCAATCTGCCATCACCGATTCGGATGAGGGAAAGAGATGCATGTGGGGGGATTGAGTTTGTTATAACGACATCAATTTTGACAAAATGTAAATATTGATATTTTTCTTGCTTTGAGCACCTCCGAAACTTTTTCTAGCACACCATATATTCTGGTCGTCATCGTACCATAGATTTTCCTACGGATGGATGAACTTAATCTTTCACGTCAACAAGTTTCAAAACCTGCAAAAATTACTGAAGGAGTACAAAATACACTTGATTAGTAATAACTACTACCATAAGTTCAGTAAGCAATATAGTTCAATTAAGTATTGCAAAACACATCTAATTCTAAAGACAGGTCACTATGGACTAAATAGTAATTTACTCATGTTTGTACCTGAGATTCTCAAAGCATTTCTTCTTCCAGTGATTTAATCGGATGAACTCACCATCAAGTCGTAGAAAACATGATGGAAGGTAAAAGCATAATTTGTGATATTGACGGACTACTGACGCAACTAGTACTTCACTGGTTATGCAGTAGTAGGTAGTTAGAAATAGAACAGGTCAAAACTTAATGTAAGTTGAAGAAGTAGAAAAGAGGCTCCCGAAACTCTGAGGAGCAAAAAGGAATTAGCTGCTTAAAAAAACATTTTCAGAGTGTTGAATGAACGAATTGGATGACATGTTTCGAAATGAAACGATCTAGAATTAATAGAGGCTGCTTACATTTGCACAACCGTTGTGGCGTTTTAATGGAACGATGACATGGTATGTGTAACATAATTATCCGAAAAAGAATACTCATGAGCTTTCAAATATCAGGGAGTAAATCCTTTTCACATTTTTCAATCGAACTAAAAAATGAAGCATTTCTTGTGCTAGAACCAATGTTAATGAGTGAAAAGTAGAACGATCCAATTTAATCCTATCAATGAAATAGGAACTTGCTAAATTATGTAGCTCTAAATTTCAACTAGAACACGTTAATGGGCAAAGGCGTTAAGGCGTTAATGGGCAAATAAAAAACTGCCGCCCTCTGGCTTGGCTAGAATTAACGTTTGCGTTCAATCATACTTCCATATTTGTGGCCAACCACAGTAACGTTTCTCTACTCAATGCCAAGGCCACACTCATAGTTTAAAGTTATTATCTTAGACTAAAGAAACAATCATTCTGACCGCTGTATATTACCTGGTTCAACAGCTCGTTACTTGAATCTCCATTCGACTCTTGTTGAACACGATATTTGATAGAATTTAAAAGGCTAATGTGGTGCTCCCTAGCTAATGTTCCCTTGGTCGTCAAAGTAAATGTGAGTTCCGTTGGCATCATTGGTTTGAAAGTTTGACAGATCGTTTTCATAGCAAAGTTCTGGTTTAGCTTGGCCTAGAAAGATTTGGTCGCGGGAGTATCTGGCTACAGCAGCGTTGATATTCACGTACATTGTACAGTCGTCTTTCTCATGGGAGAAGATACACGCAGGAGTGTCGCACACGGAGGCCGAAGTTACTGGCGGTTGTTCATTCTCGATCTTTCTCCCATTTTCTGTGAGACATAAAATAGATTAGAGTAGATGTTAGTTTACGCCTCCTTAAGCGCAACCAAAACGTTCCAAAGAGAGGAAGGAAGGAACCATTTAATATGCGGTTATGAAACAAAGAATATAGGTTGAGAAAGAAGATTATGGAGAAAGATAGAAGTTGAAGAAGAAAGTAATAGATGCTGAAAAACAGAGTAGCAGTGAACCGAAGAAAGATGGTCCTTAACAAAATAAAAAAATTACAACATTAGAGCAATTAGAAATCACTGCGAGAATTCAAACCATTCATTCAAAAATACTAATTTTTCAACTTTATGCCGAGCTAATAGTGAGCATGACCTTAGAATTTTAGAGTCCCTTTTCATATTCACTCATAAACCTAACCTCAACAAAGACATTAGTGCGGTAAAGTTATCAATTGCCCCCACCTACTGACGTTATTCTGTGTGTGTGTGTGTGTTCACTGGGTGTCTCTGGATTGGCGTGTACATGTGTGTTTGTGTAGATTGTGAGTATGCAACTGTTTGTGTATGAATGAATACAAATTAGGGGTTTTAAACATTAAGAGAATTTTGTGGAATATTTGTCTGTGTTTTTCTTAGGATCTTAAAGTTTTCTTTTTCTCCAATTACAACATTATATTTAAACTTAAAGAAGGCCTACCTAACTCTCAGCACGGGACCTCACATTTTCCCCCTGGGGGTGGAGCCCATTTAAAAGGGCTAAAATTGGCTTTGAAACGTTTGATGTACTTTAGCCACTTTGGATGTTTTTCTTTCACATTCAGTTTTTTAGCACTCAATGTGAAAAAAATTAAGTTATTGTCCAGCACTAATTTTTAAATACGTCTGAACAGCTCCTACCATAACTGGACTCGCGCTTTTGAAATAGGGTTGAAATTAATTACTCATTAACTATTACGAGTTATTAGAAAATTTTGAAGTTTAGATACGCTTCGTGATTAAACAAATAAAAAAATTAGTGAATTTATGAATATGTATTTCAGCAACTGAAAATTTCTTTAAATTCACCTCTGTAATAAAATACATATACAGTAGCTCTGACAATACTCATGTCAGATTTCACTTCTTCGAGGCTTTGTTAAAAAATCACCAAATATACTGGAAACTCGGGATCGAAAATCATGTAGTGTCGTAAGCTGGTAGACAATGGTCTGCCCCGCTCTTAAGACTAAAAACTACTCCATTTTTCGTGTAAAAGGCGTGCTTGCGCTACATGTAACACGTAATTACATATGTCACGTAACTACATATGACACGTAACTACATGTAACATGTGACTGGATGTAAGGTGTAACTACAGGTAACTGACCTTTTGGTTTCCTACACGCGATCGTGGAAGCGAGCGCTACAACCGCCAAGGCCAGGAGACCAACCAGCGCGTAGAGCGAGTAGAGCAGCAGGTTCGCCTTCGCGGTTCGGTCCTGTAAGCTTCGGTCAGCAGCTGCTCAGACGTGGAATGTAGCATGAGTTAAGTAAAATAATGTATGACAACAGAAATTAGTCGAGAGGCTCACGTATTAATTGCTCTCACAGTCACATGCCGTCGGGCATCAATCACGGACAGGCAACAGACTAGGAGGAAAATGTAACGAACGAAGGAAGGAACTGGCAGCAGTCTTATCACCAGTGTCCTTTTTACACTTTCATTCCCCTTGCAACTCTACATCTCTAAAGGGAAAAAAACCTTCTGAGGAAATGTAGCTACGAGTTGTGCAAGCTGAGCCATGAGATTAAAAAAGGTATGGGGAGATTTAACAATAAGAAAAACATTGAAAAATGTATGATTCTTGCTAGTGAAGATTTTGTTACCCTTGGTTTTAATTACAACTTGCATTTGAAGTGAGATTGGCATGTAAAAGTCGATCACAAAATTTGAAGGGATTTGCAGCCATTCCTCCCCGAGAGCGACCTAAAGTTTGAGTAGCGTGCTATGAAGAAACGACCGTTCTCTAAATTTCACATTTAAGGTCAATGATGGTTAGATAAATGGACTGAGAAGAGCTCGTTAGATGTCTCACACTTTTTTAATGATCATCTAACGCTGTATCAAAGCAGTTAAGCCGTATGAACGGAGATGCTCACATATTGATTTAGAAGTGCATTTTCCAAGAAACAGTAAGAAGTTAAGAGGGTAAATGTTCTGCAAGAACACTACAATGATGATCATTTATGATCTTTCGCCTCATGATTGTAAAGGCGGAATTCATGTAAAATTTCACAATCATTGGTCGAATTGATTGTTTCTTTTATCACGTGAAGTCCCCCTAGACCTGATGATAAAAATGTACCGTAAATGATGAAGCTCCTATCCTTAGGCCACATTGTTAGAATGGTTTTCTTTGGTTACATGGAAATATTCGGCTGTCACCAAAGAGTCAAATTATAGTCGTTGTCAAAACAGGTAAATTTTAGCTTTGCCTGACCAAAGAATATTGTCAAAACAGTCTTTTTCTTCGCTGAGAAAAGAATGCGTTCACTCCAATATAGCAGCAACAGGTTTTTTTTTGGTCAGAAGTGGAACTTTTCGAGCATCGTCTTGCATCCGATCTTCCTTCGAAGCATTGTTGGTTGTTAGCTTAGTTACGCTCACACCTAGTGAAACCATTTTGTAATCGGTTAATTTTCAACAATAAATGGCTACCATCATAAAGAGCTTGGAGCAGTTTCGTAGCGATAATTTGAGCTGAGCACTTGATCTTACGTTATTCGGCATCGTTCTTTCAAACTTCTATTTCATAATAATTCCTTGCGCAGAGCTCATCGGAACGCAGAATGTTTTGGTTCACAAATTAAATCGTCAAATACCACAATCGTCATGCACCATGTAAGAGATCATTATGTAGCGTCATTCGTAGTTCTTTGCTTCATGTCGTTCTTTCGTTTGGCAGTCCATACCTCGAAAAATATTAATTCTTTGGGAATTGATTCTTTAGGAACATCCAAATGTAACTCTGAACCTAAAATAGAGTCGCTAAGAAAGACCTCAGCCAAAGAAAAAAGAAAAAATATTTCCTCTATGTTTAAGTAATGTACATATAAATATTATAAATTACGATGTTGCAGTGTGAATACTGTAAAATCGATGAAGAATGATTCAGGATAAAACTTAAATTATTAGTTAAATTTTCAATGCCCTAACGAAAGACAAATTTCATTATTTCGTCAGCAATTATTGAGGTGGACCCTATGTCGGTCGTGAATATGCGCACACTTATATTGCACAGAACTGAAAAAATTGTCACTAAATTATTTCATTGACACTCAAGTAGCCCAGGTTATAAATAAGCAGAATTATTACATTCAGGACTTGCACACTATTTCCCTTTAAGCAAGGTGAACATCACTGCTAAGGTCAGGTAATTGCGCTGATAGCGTCATTACAAGAAGGGTGCAATTTATAAATATCAAACCCTCAATCTACCTACTCGGCCTGCTAAACAAGCGTAAGCATTTCCAAAATGCAAGAAGAAGAGAGAGGAGTGAAGACATGGGTTAAAAAGTATCTACGACAGTGGTTGGTTGTTTGGTGTTTCCTCAGGATAAGGTACAAAAGAGAAAAATTAAGCCAGCGATGAATTCCAGCAAAAAGTGCTACGGAACCAGTAGTTACGCTCTTGGATAGTGGTAGTTCTCAGAGATATAGACTCACGATGATGGGTTTTAGTTGGCACACCACCTTTACAGACGTTCTTGCTAGGCCTTCCATTCTAAGAACAGTCTTCAAGCTGCAAACTTAATGGAAGAAGAACTCAAAATATCACCACATCAACGGCCACTACTCTGACATGCACTTACTAAAAGAAAGAACTAACGCGTTATAGTCTGTGATTCAGAACTCCACGTTCTCTAAAAATGATCTGTCTTTTGATTAATGTTTCTCTATTTCAAAAGGAGGAAAATACCGAAACTCATTTCTCATTTTTCTTTGTATTTTCTGCTACACTCTCACCCATATAAGTTGTGAATATTTCCAAAGGCCTGCCAATAAAATAACAGTGATAGGTTTCAACGTTTGCGAGGCTTCACGGCTTTATTCACGTGAACCTTCATCAGCTATCAGATTAGTTGATTTCAGAGGAAAGGGAACTGAAGTTAGATAGGGATAATTATAAAATGAAAATGTAATAGAGTATTCGTGCTAGTACAGAGGATCTTTATCTTATGGACCTATTGCAAATGTTAGCGAAGAGACTCGCTATATACAGAGTTTCCTTGGTCTGCGAAACTAAACACTCACGCTCTTCAAAACAACCGAACTGCAATGAGCAAAAAAATTAACTTAGTACGTTTCTCCTTTCCTTCTGATGCTACTGAGTTCTTTCCTTCCAGACACAAGGTCGACATTCGGTGTAGAAACCACAACTTGGCGATTACCTGCGTAATTTTCCGCGATCATTGTCGCGTTTGTCGCGTCAGAAGTGGGCACCTCGCTCGTCTTCGGTGGTGTTCCCTGAGTCGTCAGGAGCGGCAAGGAGCAATTGTGCTTCTTGGTGCCCGTGTACCATCTGACGCGATCGCCGGTAATGGAGATGTTGAGCCAAAGAATGTTACGGTTACTGCTGAGCCTCAACCAACTTTCTCGTGTCTGGTTAGCACTCGACGAGTCGAAGTTAGCCATTTGAATAACATGCCCTAGATCAAAAGATCGGGATAAATTTACTCTAACTTCGTGCCACTGGTTTTTCGAAGTGATATTCATTTCGTTTGATGAAACAGTGACTTCGAGTTTAGAATACCTTTCGTTAGAGGAGCGAATCCTCAACACGGCTGTGATTATGAACGGCAGACTTTGAGGGAAGACGAACACCCTGATCCTTTTGCCGAATTCCAATGCATGGTCCCCAGAGTTATACAAGATAGCATTCTCAGACAGGCATTGATGAGAAGAACGTTTTTCCCGCTGTTTTTTAGTTCTTGAGATTTGTTCATTAGGCTCCTTAGACTGTTCTAGGTGTGCAATGTTTTGGAACATTTTACTCATCTGTGTACTCGTATTTTCATTGTTTGACTTGAACAGGAATAACTTCAATTGCGAAATCAAGGCTTCATTTTGAGACACCATAGCCAATGGCCTTAGGAATGCATTTGGTTGCTGTTTTTCATTTTCTGCAGTCATGCCTTCATCTGGGAGCTCCGCATTGCTCTCGACCGTCGCAGTGTGTTGAGGCGGAAGAGAATCATCACCTCTGCCCTGATGCTCTCTCAGTCCGGGAAGCGAGGCAGTCACGTTGAGCATTTGAAGTGAAGACCCGCATGTGAAGCCTAGCACGCAGAATACGGCACAAATAAGCATTTTGACTTTGGATTTAGGCATAAAAGCCACACGCAAGAGCTGGAATTGAGTTGACTTAAGACACTCCTGCAGAACATGCAGAATTGTTTACGCTGAATAATATTATTGTTCCATTTAATGGTCGATCGGTAATATTCTTGGCTCTGCTCGAGCGTAGGAATATTAATGTGTGTCGCTGAAACAGAAAACCAAAAATTAGTCATGAAAAGATTTAATTTCTGAGTGAATTTTTGTAACTTCCAAGCCGAAAATAAGAGTTGTTGAACAATGACCTGTGGATAGCAAACACAAAAGGACTAAAAATAGAAAGGAGTTAACAAATTTGAATACTTCGGATAGTTTCAAGAGAGCTGCTCCGTCACCTAAAAAACATCGTTATAGCTAAAATGATGGGTTGCGCGAACTAGATGGAACACGAAACATCGTTCAGTTCATGACATGCCTTCACATAGAGCAATCCTTAAGTTAAAGCATGCTCTTTCGCAGTTAACTGTGAGTGCCGTTGGAAATTTGGGCCCATGGAGTTATTTAACACGGTCGCCATGAGAGTCGGAGTTAAACAAACCTAAAAGACGATATGCAGGAATATTTTACACTACGTACAATTTAACGGTGAATGTACTAATTTTTTTCATATTAATATTACATCATGGAATCCGTCTAAAGCCGTACGCACAGGTAGCCGCAGCAGGAAGGACTAGGGTATTTAAAAATTGGAGACTCGCTGAATTTAAAGTCAGAGCTGTTACCTTAGTTTTATTACATTTGGGAAGTGGTTTTCGAATAAATACAAGGCCTACGTTATCTAAGGGGAAATAATATCTCTTTTGGATACTAAAGACAAGAAATTAAAAACAGTTTTGAATTGTTGAATTCAATCAAAGTATAAATAAATAGTCCTGTATACTCAATTTTCATGGTTTAAATTTCTAGCAGAATGTAACTATGCCATCGTTCTACCGAATTTTTGGATTACCTCATTCTAAGTCAAGTGAGAAATAAGTTCTTCAATATGATGTCGAATGCTTATCCTGCATTTTAAATGAAATGGAAATATCTTTCCTTCACGCGTAAATTATGGGATTAGATAAGTGTGTGTGTGTGGCACGATAATTGTTCTACATTGTTAACTGAAATTATTTTGTGTTGCTTACCAAGTTTACAGGTGAGGTTAGAAGAGACTAGATTGGGTATTCATATCTAACAAACACCTCTGTTTCATTAATTAACCTTTATCGTCAGGGCTTGTAGTAATGACCGTTAGTTGTACGTATTTTCACGTGATATGAAGTGTAACATAAATTGCATTATTCTAGTTCCTAGTTTTAAGGACGAAAAACCTATGGGTGTCTCATTTTCATGCTGTGAAAGTCAAGGGCCATTTTTTGCCGTAACTTCAACTTCAAGGGTGCTTAAACTCCAGGTGATGCAAATTTTTCAAGTTGCAATTCTTAGCTTGAACTGGTGGAATGTCCCAAAACAAATAAGATGAATCATGTAATAATTGTACAGAACGCGTTAGTAAATCACGTAGCTCTCAACTGACACAAAACACTCGTTGTGTGTTACAAACCAACTCGTTGTAACAATTGAACATGCGCTTCATAAAAAACTCTAGCATTTTAGATGACTTATACGAAGCGGACTCTAGAATGGCTGAATATCAACTGCCCCTTACATCACTTTAAGCACTGGCATCCTGGCTAAGAGATATGATCATCCGGTGTGGTCAGTTTGCCAGATGTTGAACGCCCGGATATGTGTTGGGCTTTTTAGTTTAAACTTGGACGGAAAAAAGATGCTGTTTACATGCTAACTGAATTGTTGCTAACATTCAGTCCCACAGGATATCTTGTTCGTTTCCAGCCCTCTAGCTCAGTCAAATACTGTCATCATAATAAGTTTTTGATTTTACGGCAAAGTCTTCAAGAAATCAGAAAATCAGATCATATTGTGAACTACTTATATCACAGTTAAGAACAAAACGGTCTACAAGACTATGATCCCATAACAAAACGGGCCGGAATTCATGAGAATAACTATTAATAATTTGTGACAATGATCTATGCGAACTTGTCCCTAACAACACAATGCTCTGGATATATGAATTGGGCTCGTCTTGCACACTGAGAACTGCGAACTGTTCCTAGAAGTAGAATTCCAAAATTTACTCTGGATTTACTCGGACTTCATTGCAGAAAAAAAGAGTTAGAAAGTATTCCACACGAGGTTTACCATTCAGTCATTAATGTACATCTTTCATGGGCCTGTTTGTATGCATTCACCTGCAGTTATTGGCGGAGTTGTGCAGACAACTGCCATTCTCTAGTATTCTTCTTCAATTCAAAGAATTTAATGTTCTTACACTATGATGCTCAGCTTTTTGCTTATTATCATGAAAATAAATCATTTTAATGGATGGAAGACTTTAATGACTATCAAAGTGGATAAAAGTGATAAAAACTATATTTCCGATGGATTATTTGAGTTGAAAATACGTGACAAGAAGAGTAAGCAAAAGACAATAGAAAAATACCCCAATCCAGAAAATGTCAGAATCCAAATACTACTATTCTTTATGGTGGTCTTCCATCTTCATAATTTTAATATCTGATTGCAATAGTTTCGATGAAATTCAAGTACACTAAAAATAGACAATTCCTTTCTTTGATTTTGATGATTGCGATAGAGATGCGTATGGATGGCGTTCTGTGGGAGGTTTTTGTGTGTCTTTACGAGTGCGATGGCTGTCTGTAAATCGTACGCTAAGAAAACATGTCAACAATTCATTCATCAAATTCAACACATTAGTTTTTTTACGGAACGACGTCGCTCTGTTTCTCCTTCTCGGCGAGCTGCAGGAGCGAAACTTTTGCAATAGCTCAAATCACCCTCTCAAAGTTTCCGATTTTTCAACCCTTAACAATTTTGATGATGAACTTGCTTTCCGTACTTAAAATTCTAAATTTACTTTTACTTACATTCCTCCTTAAGTAACGATCACATTCCTTGAAAATAAATATCGCTCTTACGTCAAATTCCAAACTTTTTAGTCGTGTGAATGGCTGAATTAAAGTGTATATGCATGTGAGGACTTGGATGGGAACTTACCGCGAAGCAGGTGATACGCATGCGCAGGGTTTCCCCCCAAAAATGTATTCGGCCTTTGACTGATGAATACTCATGTATTATTGTTTTTGTTTCGGGTGAAACTAAGTTTTCTTTTTTGACATTAAATAATCTTAAATTTAGTGTTCTTTTCTTAGGAGTAACTCATAACACTTGTATCTACACCAAGAAAGACCTACATTAAAATAAAATACACGTGTACTGGGCAGTCAAAGAGTCGGTTTATTTTTTCAAAAAAGTCAGATTTTTAATGTTTCAAGTCTAAACACTGTTTAAAACAAACTATCAAAGATTTCTTTAGCCATGCCGACAAACTGAAGTCTTTTGTTAGTAGCGCATTCGCTCAGAAGGGAAGAACACTCCCTTAAACTTTGAGTCGAAACTTGAACCTTGTCCTCACTCTGTGGGTGAGTACGTTGATTGATAGCATTGTGATAGTCAATACAAAACATTCAGATGACTACATTTACCTGATTATACCCATAACATCTTTTTTTTCGGGTGTTCAGTGCAGAATAGCAGGCCTTTTAGCCGTAAATTATCAGATCAAATTAGGAACCATTAGTCCGGCTTTTGCTGCTTAACTCTGGACATTGAATTTTCTGACCTTTGCACTTTCGCCCATATTATTTGGGATGACAACGCTACTTTCCACTGTGTCCAGGAGCAAATCATGCTCACGAGAGATTTCTGGCTTAGATATTATATAACGTTCTGATGAGAAGAGAATGATAAATTATGACTGTAAAAACAGAACTTCAATAAAACTTTAAAAATGCATTTAACCCTCATGGCTTAAGACAAGGATGTTTAAAACTTTTCTTGTTTTAAGCTGCAAAATATTGGTAATCGAGATTCCTATATTACAAAAAAGTACTTCTATCAAGTCATCCTACAACGTGATTTTTTGTGTTTTTGCAAAGTCTGATGCTACTTGAACGATTGATGTACATTTTTATCAATGTGGCTGTGTGTAAAAATTTTCCACTTTAATTTTTCAGCCTGAAGATGATGATAGTTTCATGGAAACGCTGCGTTTTAAAGATTGACAGAGGATCAGAATTTTAACGAGTGAAAGTAGTTTAGTAATAAAAAATGTTAAGTGAGTGACTTCATTTTTAATTTTAAAACGCAAAAAACTCGGACTTTTTAATAGAATAAAAGGCTAACATATGATGTGCCAATACACATTTAGGACATCTATATTACATAGAAGAAGGTTAAAAATATATGATGAGATTCCCAAATTGCTTGTAATGTCAAGTTGAACTCTTGCACAGCTGGAGTGAAATTGAAACTTGCATTTTGACACTTAAATTAAATGCTTACAATTTGAACAAAGAATAAATAAGAGTGAACAAAGAACAAATAAGAGTTAGTACTGAGCGGTTCACATAATTGACAGAACACAAAACTTGAAGAATGTTAATGCGAGGCAACTTTGCACATAGAAGAGCTCAAGTCAAAGCTACACGAATGAATATGAGACATGAATTTGGTTAAATTATGATTGTTAGGCCATCGCCAGGATAGGTTGACTTCGTAATTTAACCTTTGCAATTTAATGGGAGGGAAATAATACTTTCCTAGAATGAACTGAGCTCGCGTATCACAGATACTTGCGGAACATACTTCCGTCGCGTTTTTCAAATTTTCAAAAAGGGAAAAACAGAAAAGAAAGGAAAATCTGAAAAGAGAGAAAAACTTAAAAAGGAAAGCATAACTTGAAAACTTAAGAGAAAAACGTAGCTTGAAATTAGCTCAACGCTTGTTTAGCTTAGCTCGAAAGCTTCAAAGCTTGTTTTATCAGCTCAAAAATCCAAAGCTTGATTTTAGGTCAAAGTTTGTTTTAGCTCAGCTCAAATTCGAAGCTTGTTTAGCTCAGCTCGAAATTTTGCCACTTAGCCGCAGCCACCTGAAACTGTGAAAAAAATTGGACGTTATCGCAGCGAACAGAAGAATTTGAAAAACCCTCGCCTTAATAAATAATCAGTCAGCAACTGACTTCTCTTTTATCCCTGAAGATCAGGAAGATTCCAATGGAATATCAAGCCTAAGAAAATACGGCCTCTCTGAGATCAAGTGACGGCCCTCAGGAATCCCTAAGGCAGGGACATTATAAAAAAAGGTGACGTTCGAACAGGACTCGCCAAAATATCTATCAATTGGCGCCTGAACAGGGACTCGCCTACAAAAATAACTATCAATGATATACAGCCAGACCCATGTTAGAACCTGAGCGTCAGTTTAACAGCATCGAACGCAGCTCCCCCTGTACTTACTTCGACTTCAGCGAATAGTTGTTTGGATTATATACTGCTTTTCATGCAATTTACGTTTTTCTGGCGAATATGACACGCGAGCGATGACTGTGTCATCACGGAGGCAAATGGCTTTTGCGGAAGTCATATGAATCCAGATGATATGGTTAAAGACACTGAAGCTCTCAAGTTCAATCGCAGATAAATGTCATTTGAAACGCAATCAACAAGAATGCAGGGAGGGAGATTCGTACAGTGAAGCTACAGTGGTTGTAAAGTATTACTGGACGATCAAAAAATTTTTCGTGCACATGAGTTCACGGAAACTTTAATAGCTACTGGAAACATACAGTCGCTTTGAAAAATTTTCTATTTTATGGAAAACTCACAAAAACAACACAAAGCTTAAAAATAGGTGCAAAGCGTGCACATGAATACACTAAATTAATAAGGACATTTGCTCTCAGGGCACTTGGAAACGAACTGCGTTGCGGAGCCCAGAATAATAATTATTATTATTTTTCGCCAGAAGGGCTTGGGATGTGGATTAAAATCACATGATGCCTTTATCTGTTTGACGGCGAAGGCGTCAATGTTCGGTGTCTTAAGACTACCCAGTCTAAACCCTAATCTCCACTACGAATTAATCGAAAGTCGCATTTTACGTTCTTCTACTTGAGGGTGTCGTGACACTGCCTAGGGGTGCAGTGACTAGAGTGAGTGAGTGACACGTTCTCACACCGCAGGCATTCGAGTCCTGTGACTTACGTATTGTTTTTGCTTTGTTATTATACAGTCGCTTATCGTTGGGCTTAGTTTACAATTGTACTAAACTACAACATTGAAAATCGCGGGAGTACAGTTTTCTCCTGGTTTCTCCAGTTTTCTCCTGGATCTCCTTTGCTCATTATCTTATACTTCAATACGTTATACAACATTTTTGCAGTTTGCGTATGTATTATGATTGCAAGTATGCCAATAGTTGCCTACAAGCATACGTATGTATATGTGTATGTGTGCGTGTAATGTGTATGTATATGGGTATGAGTGTGCATATATGTATGTATCTGTATATGTACATGCATATATGTATAGGTGTGTATATTGAATTAGTTACTAGCATTTGAACTACGTATAAATATCGCTCCTTTTCTATTCACTCTCAAATTATAACGTTACCTACCGCGTCATTTCTCTTTAGTATTGTAAAGCATTTATACAAAAAATTTAAATTTCTTGTGTGATCATCCATATATATGTTTAATAAGATGTTTGTCAACTAATGACCTTTATGTTAAAATATATTTTGAAAAAAGATAAAACTTGCGTTTTCATGAGTGTATCCTCGTATCTATGTACATTTGTTCAAGTGTATGTGTGTGTATGCATACATTTATACATGTGTATGTACATGTAGGGTCTAATTCACACCTACATGGAGAGAGCATCGAAGTCAGGATTTTCCAGGTCGTGCGACTTCGCATCTCCCGTGCTCTACGACCTGATTCGTTTTACAATGTTTGTCACACACGAGTAGTAGCACTTATTTATTTTACTACGTATAGGTCCTAAACATTGGTCTGGAAAGGGATACACAAAGTTTACACAAGCGAATATGCAATACATGAGCAAAGAACATATAAGAGAAATTGAATAGAAATACCTATCGTGCAGCAACACAGACGCCCGTGAGCACAAATGGTGGCGCTGCTTTTGTCTCAGACAAAACTGAGGCTACAATACATTCATACATTTGCACACAGCAGTTTCTGCAAAATTTTAAATCAAGCGATTTGTACTTGTAATATAAACACCGTATTTTTTCCATTTTCACCCTATGTTAGTGTCAAATTTAAACAAGAAATCTCATAAATTTGTTGTGTGAGCTAAAGCATGCTCTTTTAGTCAGTCAACTCACTTTAATTTATGTTTTCACACCCGCTCAAAATGATATTTTTGAATATTTAAGTAACAGATTTAAAGTAACACTAGATTTAAGTAACATTAGGGATACATTGCCTATAATAATTTTTTTCGACTAGTGACATGGGTATTATAATACTTATGTGTGCAGCAACTAAGGATCCTCAGTGTAAGATATTTTAAAAACCAATGATGTATCATTTCTATTGGAAATAACTTTTTTATTTTTTATTTTTTCTTCTCTCAAGTTGCACGTCAGGTGAGTTCAAGATCCCGATGTACATATTATCCCATTTTACTCGTAATTTTCTGTGTCAAACTGATAGGGGTTTCCGTCATCGTCGAAGATGACATAGGCTGCGCTGGTTCTATCAATGGGGAAGCACTCCGGCGGATCCTCGTACACTACCTCATCGTCCCCACCAGCTCGGGTGGCAGTCAGGGGCGAGATGGTGGCGGTGGGGGCCACCGAGAACGTAGTTTGGCCGACTTGCCGAGGTGGTGGGCAGTTCTGGGGTGGGAGAGAGGCATCTCCAGGATTTTGTTCACGCCCGTCTTGCGTCACACGACCTGCCAGTATTTTAAAAGTTAAAGTCACTGGATGTACATTGTACAGCATCGAACAGATTAAAAATTATGTTTGTCAACACCGAGTTAACTATGACTGCTTGTGCGTAGGCATGAGTTATGCTTGGGACTTCATGATGATACAAATAATTACCTCTGTTTTAAAGCAAGAATTCGATATCAGCAACGGAAAAGATATACTTCGACACGTCCGTTTTTTTTTTGACACACTTATCGTTTATTACATCAATTTGGTATTGATGTCTTGAACGCGATTGAGAAAAGATTATCACTTAAATGCTATACTGACAGATGCGACATATGTTACAGCTATTTATTTTCGAATTGCTGCTGAAATATTTCCAAAAACACGAGTAATGTCACCAACAAATCTGGCGAAGCACTTCAACTAAATGAGCATCTCGATAAATCTTGAGAGGCTAACTAATGGCATGATTCATTATTGTGGAAGTTTCTGGCCCACGGCTAGGTATTATACGACTATCACGGAACTGAATTGGGGCTTGAATTCATGTCGGTAGAAGGTTTCGTTTACTAACAATGAAGCAAGCATTTTGCCCCTACTAAGAATCAACATCTCATGGATTTCAGACATCTCAGGTGTGCGTGTTAGGCTCTTAGTGAAAGATTTCGAACGCAAAAATAGAATGATTGTTTAAATATTATTTGATAATGAGGGCAGTGCATGTTGCAGAAGTTAGTGAAGCCCTAGGAATTATTTTGGAAAATGATCAATGTAATTACTTAAAAATTGAAGGTTTCGAAACAAAAATTAATGATTTTGGTGTAAATATTTCCAGCCAAAAGATGATAGTAACATTGGAATGGTGCTTTAAAAAGACAGACAGTGATGTGGAATTTAATATATTGATAACGCGTTAGTGAATTTGAAATATAAATATTTATTTCATTATTTTAAAACTTGATGATCTGGTGTAATGAGTACTGTATTGGGACGAAGTGAAAGTAATCTCTCATGCTCTGTCGAGAAGTGCGGTTACACATGAGCAACGTACGAGTTCTACGATATGACACTCATGAATTAGATAGAGAGCTATGTAGTCCTTCAGTTGGCTCGTACTTGAATGGTCTCTAATTGAGGTGGAAGAAATGTGTGAAATTAGAACTTTAACTTTAGAAGTTGGGTAAATGTTAGCATTAGTCATTGACAACATTTTTCAGCAGGAGGAAGGGATTTAATGATGTTTTAACTTTAGTTTTTACAAGGATATGAATAAAAATAAAAACTATTACTGTATTTAAAGCAACTGAAAATGCCTAGTGTTTTTCTTGCTCAACACTATAAAGGTGATATGAAATGCCACCCAGCGCTTAGATGTTCCGTGTTCGAGATGACTGATTTCACATAGTTTAAGAATTATAAAATATGAGTCATGTGTGTGTCATAGATTTCTGTGTAGCGAGCAAAACATCCTACTTATGCCACAGTTGTTCTCTATTTATATTTTGCCAAATAATATAAATTATTTAAATCGGTGTTATAAAGACTAGGTATCCACAATACCAGCCGCCCTATCTGTCCGGTGAAAGATTGGAGAGAATTCTCCAATTGAATCTCTGGTAATTTGGGCTTTCTTAAATGTGAAATCTTCGTGAAGATAATTGAACTAACGCTCTAATACGAGTATCTTATTGAAAGACCTTACCTTCGGCCGACTAGCGGTGATCTAAAATTTACTACAGCCGAAGCAAGGCTGGAGAGGTGAGACAACCGTCAGAGGTTCTCAAAAATTAGCCGCGTGAGCTGATCCAACTACGGCCAGGACTGCTAAACGGTCCGCACTTCCCCTCGTTCAGTGAGTTTAGGGACATATCAGAAACCCCCATCCCTGACATGAAACCTTCATTTGAAAAATAAAGGCAAAGTTTTGGACTTTGTGTCATATCTTGGAGTTTAGTTCAACATGAACTAAAAGGACATAGCTTAACCAAACAAAAAAAAAATTAATTAAAAAGTTTTGCAGCGCATTTTTGACAAGGTGATGTCACGTGGGATGCCACCTCAACATCAGCTGGCTGTTTTGTCCATATTAGACTGTTTTTCACTTCGTCGCCCATAACTTTTTGTCGTGCAACACTTTTTTGGATTGATTTAGATGATGAAAATAATTTTTTAAGTATACTGAAACGCCAGGCAAATCAGCTGGACATTTTCTCAACACTATAAGATTTTGTTTTTCCATCGATCATTTATAAAAATTAGCGTGCTTTCAAGACAGTCATGAAAATTAATGAATACGATTACTTCAATACACAGAAAGCTTCAAAATTTTCACCCGTTGTTCGGTGGTTACGATCTATAAACAATATCCATTCGGGGAAGAATATTTTGGAAAAATAGGATGTTTCAAGAAATTAACCCAAAAGGTCACAGGCAATTAAGTGAGATTTTATCCCTGAATGTCTATGGACGAAAATGATCTATTTTTTTCGTCAGCGTTATGACTGTATACATGTTACTAACCTTTTTTTCTCATGCACATGATGACGACCCCAAGGATTACAACAACTGGGACTAGAAGACCGAGCATCGAGCTCAAGATAATGTTCATCTTCTGCAGCGACTGATGTTGTGACATCCCGTCGGTGCCTGCCATGGTAGACATGGTGCCTGCCCAGACGTAGAATATATTGAGGAAGTTTTCAGAATAAAACTGTGTTCTCGGCGTTAAAGGATTAAGGAAGGGATCTGGGCGGGCGAGATAACCCAGTATAATATTTTACGCTGCGTCGTCTATACTATTAGCAGTCCAAGTATAACTTCGGCGAACAAGCAAAACTAGGACCTATCCTTTGTTTTCTAGATAAAAAATGACAAACAATCAAATTCTTGCCAAGCAGCGACTTTGTTTATAAGTTTAATTCCACGCAGTTCGAGTTTATAGTTTGTAAGTTTGTAATAATTTGCAAAATAACTGTAAAATTTTTCGAATATTTTGTCTCCTCTTAGAATATCTTTTTGGCCATTAATTCGAATTTCACATTCATTTTATTTTGCTCAACACCATTCACAAAAGTAAGAAATGTTTACATAAATGTTTTTATTTCATAACATTACTACATGATCGTTCCACATGAACTCGGTAGCACATGAAAAGTTAAAGTCATACAAGAATTCGTATCAAGACATTTTTAAAATTAGCGAACCATGGTGAGCGTACGAATAATTTCGACGTTAACTGTTAATACCATAATCGTGCGCGTAATGTTTTGAAACTCTTATGATATTTATCGCGTTCTGGAGTGAGCGCAATTGCTTCTCGCAGACATGAAAATTTCCAGCATTGCTGATTGTTACTTGTTCTGGCTTGGAAAACAACTTTATTTTAATCAGTGACGCAATAGGGGCCCAATCTTCTCATATTTTAGTCTAGCCTTACTTCATATATATTCAAGTGTCACTTGTTATACTCGAAGATGCTTAACGTTATATGTAAAGGAAAAATACTGATTGCCAGAGAAGCAGCAATTTCTATGCAAGACGACTATAATAATCATGGATATACTTACGCAGCCATTATATCTACATCGGGCTTGTGTTTATTTGTGACTTTTCTCTCCAGCACTCGAATTTCTGATGAGCGAATACGAGAGTTTGATGAGCGAATAGAAGAGTTTGATGAGCGAATAGAAGAGTTTGATGAGCGAATAGAAGAGTTTGATGAGCGAATACGAGAGTTTGATGAGCGAATACGAAATTTTTATTGGCGCAAACGTGATACAAGATATACAACTCATTTTTGAAGTATTTTTGCATAAATATTTTTTCGAGCCCTAAAAGGATTGATGCAAGGAAAGTTCGAGAGGCCGTGAAGCCTGTGACAGATAATTTACAGTTGTTTAAAGGATCAAATATTTATGCCATTTTATTTCATTTCTACCGTTCACGACTTGTCATACGTGAGAGCATTCAATGTTATTCGATAACATGCATAAATCAATCAATCAACAATCATTGGGGCACAAATCATGAATCATCATTGGGGCACAAATCATGAACCATAATTGGTGCGTAAATCATGAACCGTCATTGGGGCACAAATCATGAACCAGAATTGGTGCGTAAATCATGAACCATAATTGGTGCGTAAGTCATGAACCATCATTGGTACATAAATTATGAATCATAATTGGTGTGTAAGTCATTAACAATCATTGGGGCATTAATTATGAATCATTATAAATCATTGACAGAGGAAAAAATGAATGTGAAAATAGAAGAAATATCAACAACGAAGACAATTATCTCTATTTCTAAGCGCGTCACGATTCGTATGAACATGAACATACAGCAGCTGTTATTAACAGCCACCAGTGATAGTTACTATGTCAACAGCTGTTGTTAACAGCCACCAATGATAGGTATTTTTTCAAAAGCTGTTATTAACAGCCACCAGTGATAGTTACTATGTCAACAGCTGTTGTTAACAGCCACCAATGATAGGTATTTTTTCAAAAAGCTGTTATTAACAGCCACCAGTGATAGTTACTATGTCAACAGCTGTTGTTAACAGCCACCAATGATAGGTATTTTTTCAAAAGCTGTTATTAACAGCTACCAGTGATAGTTACTATGTCAACAGCTGTTGTTAACAGCCACCAATGATAGGTATTTTTTCAAAAGCTGTTATCAACAGCCACTAGTGATAGTTTTTATGCCAACAGCTGTTATTAATAGGCACTAATGATAGTTATTATTTCAACAGCTGTTATTGATAGCCCAAGAACTCTACTATTTAGTGCCGGTGGCGAGCAAGCAAACAACCAAGATATCATGTACAGACAAACGTAATTAACAGAGTTCAGCAAGTACGATTATCTGAACAGAAAATATTCAATTGAAAACAGAAGTTTACGATCGATCGGGCTTAGAGTTCCGGTATCCAGTTTACATGCAGTTAATTAACTCGGACGAGCAGACCGAGCAAATGAGCAAACCAGCTGTGGATGAAATCGTTACTCAAGGCCCCGACCTATTTGATAGTTTGCTAGCTTTATCTAACATTATCGAATGCCATCAATTCCCAGTCTAACTTTTGTATGTTTTCGCCGACTGAGCGATTCAAGAGATTAAATCGCTTAGGTGACGAAAAACATGCATACAGGCGGCGAAAAAGTTAGACTGGGATTATGGCAGACCTTGCACACTTGCGTTACCGGTATCTCATCAAATAATAACTTTGGCAAGTTTGTTTACTTATTTGTTTATACATAAATTTCTTTGGTGTGCGCTTCTTCTGTCTCTCTGACACTCCCATGAGGATGCCTAATGACCGTATCACCAGTATACAAGTAGGAGAATATTTTAATATTTGTTTTTTTCATCCACAGATGGAAAATTTAGTCAAGGTAATTTTTAAATCCTGTCATTTTTGACGGGCCGTGTAAATTAATAAATTCATCTATTCGAAGCTTATGCACTGTTTCCTCTCGAATACCACTTGCTTTAGAAAGCTAAACTGAGTAAAAATTCGAAGCTAAAAGTGCTAAATAATAATAACTCAATTAGCTCAGCCCACCTTGCTGTCAAAATCACTGCAACTCAAGGACGCGTAAATTCGAGTGAGAGCAGCAAAATACCGGCCGAAAACCTCTTGCCAAAAAATGAAAATTTACCCAAAACACAAATGACGGCCAAGCTTATTAAATGAATTCATTTAACAATGAATGTATTTAGCAATGAATGAACAGCTACTTTTGAAGAATGTTAGTTCTCTAAAATAGGCATGTACATATATCTGATGCGTGAAGTGCACAACTGACGCAGATTGTCGGTTTAAAGGTAAAGCATTATTGAAAGTTGAGGCTATTTCCAATGTCAGGTATTTACCAGCGGTGGTCGTTTCTACAGCTGGCGTAGCCGTCATTGTATTTTCTTCGGCGACGGGTGTGGTACCTTTGGTGGTAGTGGCTGGAGCAGGTCGGGTGGTGATGGAGTTGGCGGAGCAGTCGTGTTTCTTTGGGCCCTCGTACCATCGCACTCCGTCTCCGGTGATGCAAACGTCGAGTTGGACCAAATCGTAATAAACATCCCACAAAATTTCTTTAACTATTTTCCAGTTGTTGATCAGGTTTTTTAGCTGAAGCGTGTATGTTTGTTTCGAAGTAGGACTCGAATGTGTAAGACTAACTTCGAGATCATACCATTGATTGGAAATGATGCCGATGTCATAACTGGACACTGAAATATTGAGGTTATGTGGAGCTCCAAAATAGCAGCAGAGGATAGCCTCTGCTCTAACTGTAACTGGCAGCCGGGAGAGGAAGACATGGACGTCGATGTCCCTGTCCCATACCTGAGCAGTCACCGTCTCTCCCGAGCTGCGCAGCGGCAGTGGTCGAGACAAACACGGAGGAGCAAACCTTTTCTGCCGGGATTGATCAGGGTGAGTTGTTTGAATACGATTCGTTGGAAGGGATTTTTGTTTATCCCGAAAAAACAAAGAGAGCTTCCGTTTTTGTAACGGTTCACTGCTGTAGGGGAAATTTTCCTTCAGTTCCACACCGCGAGGGCGGCCGCTCACGTGAGGTGACTCAACCAGCGGGGACAAAACTTCGAGGGAAAATTTCTTTTTTGAAGTTGTTTTGAATGCATTCTCTTCTGCTTCCGCCCTTTTTGCCGGAAGTTTCACACTGGCTAACTCATTGCCAGTTTCGAGAGAATCCTGCCAAGGTACACCGTAGAGGGAATAGTTTCCAAATGTTTCAGAACGTCGATGCTTGGCGAAATGGGAAGAAGTGGGAAATGCAGCTCTGTTATTCGAATTATGATAGGAATTTGTGTGGCAGAATAAGAAAAATATCATCACCGGAAGGATCATTTTGTTGCTGTTGACAAGCTTGAGGCTGCTCATGGAATCACAAATTGGTAGGCTGGAAATTACTGTTCTTTTGTTCCATTTCTTTATATTTCACGCTGCGTAGTTCAGGCACACACAGTTATTTCAGCGAGCATCACTGAACACTTTCAGTGCTTGTGTCACTGCCATACAGTGAAGCGTACACCTGGGGAGTCGAAAAAGTGTAAGATCATAACTACTCTGAATATTTTCCGTTTAGATTATTTCATGCAATCTTTAGGTATTTTATGTTCATTACAGAGGTTCTCAACCAGGGTAAATTTGCCCATATTTGAGGTGAATTTTGGCCTTATATATTTAATACGTAAAGCCGAGGGGTTCAATGATGCAGGAAAGGTTGAGAATGGCTGCACGAGAATGACATGTAATAAGACAGTACCATACGGCGGTAGAAATCATAACCCTGTAAACGCAATACGAACTTAAAACGTGAGGACTTTTGACCGCATTCAAATACGCAAGGAAGTTATCAAAACGAATAAATACATTGAACTTCGACAAAAACGATCTGTCGCTCAACGCTACGAAAGTAAAAACAAAGTGAACCGAAACTTGAATTTTTACAAGCGTTTTACTACTGCGCTAATTCTCTCACGCTGACGAATAACATTTGGTTAAGGCCGAGGTGCTTTGGATTATGTGGAGAAAATTCAAACGTATATAATAATATAATAAATATGATCCAGCATATAATAGTGTGATTCAGATCTTTGAGCGGCGTAAAAGATACAAGTAAGTTATAAAAACTTCGTATTATCCTACACATTAAAGATGTTTTAAAATTATAGATTAATGGCAGTGTGCATCCATTCAAATATTCTTGTTCAAAAGATAATTTTACGTGACACATAGTAGTATCGAGAATTTATTTACACTCATATAGAAATTTATACGCGGGAAATTCCACTTATCACATATTTAAAATCATAAATGCATGCAACTGTGAAAGATTACCATTGGACGATCTGTAGATTTAATCTTTGAAAGAAATATAGCAACGAAATCATTTTTCCGCTTGTTCAAACGATTTAAAAATAAACAAGTTACAATTTGTTTCATCGACATAGACGATTTTTTTGGCCTGGGCCTATTAATTTGAAGGGATGGCAACATTTTTATTACTAATGCAGGAATGTATCTGTGAAGTAATATGTACTCATAAAAATTGTAATCAAACGGTATTGTACATAAGTACTCAGTGAATAGCATTTGTATATTTCTTTTAAAGATTAAATATGCACATCGTTCAATAGTAACCTTATGTCGTTGCATGTATATGATCTCATATATAAATATGTAATAAAGTTGAATTTCACACATATAAATATTTATATGAGTGTAAATAAATCCTCGATACTACTATGTGTATGTATTACATAAAATTACCTTTTGAATATAAATATTTGAATGGATGCATACTGCCATCAATATAGAATTTAAAACATCTTTAATGTGTAGTATAATACGAAGTTTTTATAACTGACTTGTATCTCTCACGCCGCTCAAAGATTTGAATCGCACTCAGCCTCTTGTTGTTGGATACTTAGCACATTTTACGACAGCTTGTCTTTAGATTACAACACCGGCGGAAATTTTATGTATTCCTTGCAGAAAGGAAAACGATTGTCTTGCTCATCACATCTAATAGAGACATATTTAACACGAAAAAAGCTCAAATTAGCGAGTGATTATGTCAATTCTTAACTCAATTTAGGGTTTGATTAATTTAAATTTGACTTGGATTAATTTGAACTTGACTTGGATTAATTCAAACTTGCCTTGGATTAATTCAAACGTGACTTGGATTAAATTGAACTTGACTTGGATTAAATTGAAGTGAAAAAGTTGTAGAAAACGAAATGAAAAACTCGTTTCTCGTTCATCACAGTCCGCGACTGTGGCAGAAAAGTATGCAAAAGTTCTCGTATAATTAAAACGGAAATCTAAAATAAAATGAAATCATAAAAAACAAAGACAATCGCGCTGGTGGTCGGTTGCTCGGTAGGCCGTCGTCGTCCACAATAGAAAGAAAAAGTATTGAGTAGAAACATGAGGCCGGCCTCACTGCAAATTTAACTCCAAGACAAACTCCGGGGAAATGTGTTGCTAATTTCGCGGTGACAGCCAACGCTCTGACTGAGGAGCCCTAGTTCCCCTACGAACGCTGACGAAGACAGACATTGTCTGCGTGAGTCTCTGAGTGCATCTCAGGAGTCCCACAACCCCCGTGGGGCGCTAATTCCCCACGAGGCGCAGGACTTAAAAGTGTTGGAATTATCGTGGGGATCTGCATGGGATATTTATTTGTAAATCCCAAAGGTGTCTGAGTGGGATGTTTATACTCATGTATCCAAAGATTACCTGAATGGGATATTCATAGATCACATGAGTATCTGCATGGGATATTTACACTTTCCATGATTATCTGTAAATCAAAAGGGATGAGCCGTGTCATTAGGACGGTGATCTCAAGGGTATATCGAGGGAAGGGGAACTTCATGTTAAAACTGTCATAAGTGTTTTCACCCCGCAAAGTTCGTCCTTTATTGTTTCCATGAATTAACAAACACTATTCAACTTCAATTAACGAGCTATAGGATACCTATTTATGTGGTTTTTCTCTTCGTTCTCGTACAAGCATAAAACTGGACCGTTATGGAACCTATGTATATGCATTATAATGTTGATCAATTAAAGACATACGCATCATTTTTCGAAAACAAGGTAACTTTTCCTAATTCGCTCACCTAACAGGACATTCATGTTTTCTTCTCTTATTCACGTCCTAAAATGTTCTTGTTAGGCTTGTATGGTACAAATTATCGTATTTCATGTTTCTTACGCTTTTGAGAATATTATGAGAACCCTATCTAGGGGTTTAATTTCATGAATTACTCCAATTATGTTGTACATGTCTTGATAGCCGTTGTAGGGCAATCTTTTTCATGTTTCTGACTCAGATAGGCGTGTTTGTGCCACTATTATTAGCATGGAAATATAATATATTCGTGGAGTGATAAAAAACATTTTCTCCGAGTTCCTTGGTTGGAATGCTCCCTTTCTTTTTTGTCCTGCCTTGAAGTAGGTTTGTTATTGGAGGTCTGTTTATGCGTTGAAGAAGAAAATACGAGTACAGGAGTTTCACTTCAAGATCGTAACACTGGCGTGTCGACATGGTACCGATCTCATTGGACGGAACTGATAAATTGATGTTATATGTGCCTTCGAAATAGCAGTAAAAGACTGCCACAGCTGTTAGTGTAATTGACAAACTGGGAGTGAAGACATACACGCTGATACTCCGTTCTGTCGCTGCCTCCTGCTTCCCAGAGGTGTAGTGGCAGCAGAGGAGGCAGACAAGGAGGGACGGACCTCTTCTGACGAGTTTGACCATGGCGAGGTGCTTGCGCGACGTTAGCAGAAGCCCTTTTCCATTTCAAATGAACGACGACAAAAGCTAATTTTGGGGAGGCTTATCCATGTAGGGGAAGTTTTTTTTTTAATTCCATTCTTCGTAAATGATCATTCACATCAGGCAAATAGAACTGAGGGTTCAATTTTTTAGGAAAAAAACGTCAACGCTGAAGTTCCCTCAAATTTTTTTTATCATTTGCATCCTTTTCTGGCTAATGTTTCACCGTTTGAACCTCATTGTGAACCTCGAGAGGGTGATGCCAAGGTGGGAAGTTGAGGGAGTGGTTTCCATGTGTCTCAGACGGCCGATTCTTTGCCGGATGGATTGAAGTCAAACGCACACCGTTGCGATAAAGGGAATTTGTGTGTCTGAGCAGACAAAATATCATCGCAGGGAAAATCACTATTCCTACTGACTGGTATGAAAGTGGATGTTCACTGAATCACAGTCATGAAATATCACAAATCGCACATACTCCAGGCCCGCACTTATTTGCTCAAAAGATATCCAATTGAATGTTTCAATGAATTATCTCCCTTTCATGTGACATAGCACGGGCTCCTGCAGATGCTAAACGTTTGAATGAGCAACTGATTAATTTTTTGCTGTTTTTCTGAAGTTTGACTTTTGCTCTGTAAAAGAAATATTTTCGTGACACAAAAATGCAAAGTATTTCTCACTTACGAAAGCAATCCGTATATTACGAGTGCATTTGAACATTACCATAAAAATTGAAAAATATTAGTGAAACCCACGAACATATTCAGCTGTTTGGAATTTAGAAAGAAAATTATTAAAAATCTCACGCTAGAAAACCCGTGTAACTAAGTAGGGCTATTTCACTAGTTTTCAGTATTCTCATTGAACTTTCGGATATGTCACGGAGCTCCCCGGTCTACATTCCTATGTGTTGGCTAGCGATGCGTATCTACTTCGGCGGTAGTAATTAGAAATGCTTGTTGTCTTCACATGAGATGCATATCAACTGAACGTCGTCCATGTCAGACTGTCTCTCAACACCACTAACCTAAGATGCATTGGACTAACCAAGCTTCCTAAATCTGATAGAAGCATCCGTCGGTTGAAGGTTGTGCTTCACGAGCTTTGTTACAGTATTTGTTATTACCAACTTCATCAGTCAACTTTATTGGTAGTAATTTGGCGTGGTCGCATCTTGAGAGACTGTGGAATTTTATGTCAAGAGTAACGAAAACAACAAGAGTGCATTGTAAATATTCTTTTGTTGCTATACGCCGGTTGGTACATCTTAGTAATTAGAATTACAACTGCAATTAAAAAACTTGAAGTTTATTTGATATCGGGAAGATATGCGATTTGAATGTTCGGTAAAATTGAAGTTTGGTGCCTACTCGGAAGTAACAATTGACGTGGCACTGTAATAAATGCAAAATTTGTAACATGCTAAAGAAAATATAAATTCCTGTTATTCCTGTCATTGCCCCATGTCCCTTCAAATCATACACTTCTTTTTCACCTTTTTAGTATTACTGGAGATTTGAGCTCCCTGATTCCAATACTCTTCAGTGAACTCCCTCTTCAATTTCATTTCGACCTCAATAACTGTGACTGTCACTCCATGCCTGCCCGCAATTCGTCAAAAGGGCGAAAGGGTTACGTTTTGTTTTCCTGCTGGTTTTCGTAACGTTCCTTGCTGTACAACTTCTTGCTTCATTTTCTTCGTATAAAAATCTGGCTCCTCGTGTTGAAACTTACGTTCATAAAAGGGAGAAATATTTTTTCTTCTTAAATGGGATTGAATTGTTGAAAGAAGTTGAATTTAAAAGAAAATTACTCTAAGTTTGAATGAGAACCGAGGAAAAACCGGTACCCATTTCAGACACCTGGGTAGAGTGGGGTATTGTGCTTAGAATTTTCCTCTTATACCCAACGGAGAAAATCGCCACCCAGCGTCGGGATGAACATACCTTGACAGGAGACGGGGATGTGCAAAATGCACAATTTACATTATTCCAGAACTTCTTTGTTGTCCAAGAAAATGAGGTTCAAAGTTTCTACATTTGGGCTCTGTTTGCCACACATTGTGTGCAATATGAAAATTCTAATTTAAATGTTGCCTTAAAATCTAAAAACAGTCAGATGTTACGTGCTGACGAATCAGTTCGGAGTGAGACCTAGTGTTGACACCGTGGCATGTATGTAAAATGATAAAATGTTGCATCTGTATTGGAATATTGTTCTTTAGCTCTACTAATCCATCAGTCCATTAATTGCTCTAGCGATAATGAAGGCTTTAATCTGGTTCTTAGTTTCTGCACATGTTACACTGACAGACGAAAATTTTTGGGAGAAAAACTCTTAATATTCTAGAGGTACTTGAACCCAAGATGTACGCTTTTATGTTTGAGTATGGGTGTATCTTCCATTAGAATTTAACTTTCGACGTAGAAATGTGTTGGTTATAGTTATGGCTGCATTTGTCCTTGTGAATTTCATAATACTGGATTTTCGAAAAATCAAAGTCTGAGAGTTATAATGAATCTATTAGATAAAAAGAAAAGTCTGAAGTGATTACAGTGCTCGGGCTTAAGTGCGGGTAGTGAGGTCGTAACAATTATTTCGTGTTCAGAAGTCGCAAATCTTTCACTATGCAGAGGCTCAAGCGAAGCGATTACTCATCGGATCTCATTGTGTTCTCTATATGCTCCAAATTTGGTTACAGCAAATCACTTTTTTTGTAAAGTAGAACTTCACTTATTTGTTGAAAGGATTGAAATTACGGCTTTTTGGTAAAAATTACAGAGTATTGCATTATAAGGGCAGATGTATTGGTGGGTCATGAGTTCTGATAACACCATACTTTTGCAATTGTTTTCTTTTTTCCATGTGTGTATCGTTCTAACCCTCTACTTCCTTATTAATTGCGTTTGAGTTACTCGCACATTATTTTATTTCTCTAATAAACTCTTTTCTTCTTGGATACTGTCACCACCGCAAAACTTATTTGAAGCGTTTCATCGAATTATTATGGAATATTGAATAAAATACAGCAACTATTACAGTTACAAGTGAT
>JACJUY010001702.1:76542-95501 GCA_014220935.1 Platorchestia sp. MABIK | reverse complement strand
GAACTCAAAACCGTTCAGCTGTGTTGGTTGGCTCACGTAAAAAATTCTTGACAAACTTTAAGAACTAGACACAACCCTCGCAATAGTCGCGTGCTTCTCTCGCTACCCTTGTGAGCGCAGCAACACCGCCTGTTCGTCGTTTGTTCGATTGAATTGGTGCAAATTTCTAAAACCCCTAACGGTGACATCGTTGGCAGAGCAAAATTAAATTTTGAAGGGAATTTTTCAGTATTCTAGCTTAAAGCATAATGAAATCGATACATGACAAATTTTTTCACACAATAGGGAACAACCGATTAATTCACTAGCCAAAAAAACGTTCGCTTTACTTCGCTCAGGTTCGTTCTTAAATTGTTGAGAAGTTACGTTTAAAACACACACACTAGCCCTTTGATATTTTCTCCTGAAAAGTTTGTTTCTCTTAAAAATTGTATTCTGTTTCCTAAACATACGAGCACCGTTTTATATAGCTCTCCTCATATTCCTTTCAAAAACTTCCCTTAAAATGCCTTGCTTCTCTCACAATCGTAAAAAATAACTGATCTCCACTCAACCAAAGCTTCATCAAACTTTTCTAAAATCAAACATTCCTCCTTTAAAAATTTTTCTGAAAGGCCTGCACATTTAATTTCATCTTATATCATACCTCTAAATTGTATTATCCCGATAAACATCAAAAAATTTCTCATCAACAAGAAATATAAGTCCGCCCTAACTGGCAGGATTTCGTCAGGAGCAAGACGCCCTTTGCTACTCTACGAGGCTGCGGGAGACCTTGGCCAGCCCCCCGCAGTATGGCACATGGGTTCTGTTCAATTGTCTCAAGTAAAATTAACAAAGACTCATCACTACTTCACTACTCGGCAAACTAAAATAAAAACAACTTTAACAAAATATACAAGTTGAGCAAATAAAAAAACGACTAAACGTACGATAATCATAATAAAACTCCAAAATAATTAACAAATCAAAACAGAAGAAACCAGTAAATGTACAGAGAGTAAACATGCGGAAATGAGCTACATTTCGTTTTAAAATATCGAAGAGAGAGTTGAGTTATTTTTGCGTGAACGATGATGACACGTGTATGATTTTTAAGTTGCTTTAAGTACTAAGTGCAAACTTAGGGCACTGAAGAAACTGAGCACAGCCTAAAATGGGTCGAAAATGAGAGACTCCCAAATTTGAAGAGAACAGATCTAATTCCGTGTATCGAACTAAAGCCATACGGTGAAAAATGACAATTTTCAATTTGGTCCTTTTTTTTTCTTGAATATTTTCACGGCAAATTTACGAAATTTGTGTACCTTATCCGAGAAAAAACAATCGACAGAAGAGGAAAAGCTGTGCTTTTCTAGCTGTGTCAGTGCTCATGATGCAGTACTGTGAAATTGAAGGTGCGTGGAAGGTGAAGTGGACTTTTGTTCATTGTGTGTAATTAAATTTGTCTTCATATACGCACACGTGCAGCAAATTTTCAGAGGAAACTCACTTGAAAAACATAGAGCAGCGCAATACATTGTTGATGAGAATGTAACGAGAAATAGACGGGGGAGCTCACGTTAAAATCACCATGGCCAAGTCAGACACGCTGAACAAAAATAATTCACTCAAGCCAAACAAGTTTGGATTTATCCAGGTTGCATGCTTTTTTTTGAAAGATATGAGACTATTTTAATTGAACTTGAATGATATATAAACTCTTTTGACATGAATGAAAGTGACGGTAATAATTTGTTCCACAGCTTCAATTTACAGATTTTGGAAGCGTTCTTTCAACACACTAAGCACAATTAACTTGCAGTTGAAGTAATCCGACCCATCCGTAGTAGGTATTGCGAATATTTTAAAACTACAATTCATGAGTGACAAAGATTTAATTAATGGTGCTATTTTTGTGGTCAAGCTGACGATTTAGAGCGAATTATCTCGACGGGAAATCATTTTAACTCTCTGAAAGATTCCAGCTAAAAGCTTAAAAAAAGAAAGAAACCAAGCTACTAAACCTGCACGTAGCGTCTCGGTTGTAACATATATCGCTGAATAAGTATAAAATTTAAAATAAAACTGAATTTTGCAGTAGCTGTTCGTTACATCTCAGTGAGTCTTCACGGTACAGGAAACTTCAATGATCTCCAACGAGTGATCTTCTTTAATTAAAGCAACAGGTTTTCAGACGAGGAATATACGCCCTAATTTAAATTTAAAAGATAAAATCCAACTGCACAATTCAGCTACGACGTATAGCACCAAATAACGTTATATTAAGGGCCCCATTATGAAGACCTTGACATGTTTAAAACAAAAATTTGAAGGAAATAGGTTATTTAGCTATCAGCGGTGCGTGGCGTTCGTAGTGTCATCGAGCAAGGTTTACCATCGTACGTAGTGTCATCCTTCAAATGTTTTGCTTCGAAGAAAATACGAGCAAAAAATAATCGGAACAAAAAAGCGTCTTTCAACCATCGTCGACCAGCGAAAGAGCTGCCTTTCGCAATAAGACTGTGCAGCAGAACGATATAGAACGCCGTAGCATTGTTTCCATTTACTGGACAGCGCATGCGAAAAATAACAGAATTAAATAACAAATAAGAAAAAACTTGTCAAGAATAACTTTAGATAGTAAAAATATTGCCAACACAAGGAATGTAGCCAATATCAAACGAGAAAACTCGAAACGGAATGCAAATGAGGTAAGAAACAAGGAATGTAAACTAACTTAGTAAACATTAGCTGTGAACAATGTCTTAAACTTCAAACTTAAAGTTAAATCAAAATCTCTAGACGGAAACAAATAATCAGAATCACGGCTAAGAATACATGGAATTAAAACGGAAAATATCGAACGGAATGGAACTTAACAATGTGATCACAAAACGGAATGAACTGAACAAATGGAGCTCAAAAGCTGACAACTTGTCTTATAAGAGACTTGTCCTAGAATTACAATAACGCAACAATAAAACGATAGCGTAACCCAAACAGTGATTTTAACAGTGTACTGTATTAAAATAGTAATTGTAGCATCAATTACAGTTCATTTATTGCAAGATATCTTCAGCAGTAAATAAAAGAAAAACTGAGTATCATCTACTGCTTCAAAATTAGGTACATGAATGCTTGTGATGTATTCGTTAATTCACATCGCAAACGATGAGTTCGCGTTAGCAAATATGGTTGGACTTGACTCACTGCACATTCTGATAAGAAATACTGGCATTGTGCGTCAAAAGTGTATTTTCAATTTACGTTGTTCTTTGAATGAGAGAATTATTTCAATTCGTTCTCATAAAATTAAATGAATCAGAATTAGCTCGAATTGCCCACGAGAAACATCCCTGAATGAAGGCCCGGACAAGGTCATTAGGCTCCTGTATTAGAATTCCATAGCTGATTATGATAAAATAATCACTAAAATGAACAAAGAACATTATCACATTATTGGCCTAAAAAACTTGTGATCGTATAAATGAGGGCAAATTAGTTGTTTGAAGTTCATTTTGACCCTGAAGCGTCCGCCCATAACATAAAAATAGTTGCCATTCGCAGAGAAACAAAATATGCGTCGTAAAAACAGAACAGCTAAAAAGCATACTAAAAGTTCAATAAATTACTAAAGAAAAGCGAGCACTACGAACAAAAAACCTTACTAAAAAGTTCTAATTTTTGTTTTAAATTGAGAGAGCACTGGCATTGACCTAGCATCGCTTGGAGTGTTGTCTTCAGGAAAGTAAATCCGCGTACACTGACTAACGCGCTGACTATCAATTTCTATCATTTCGCTACTTCTATTTCTTTCTAATTTCTACCAACATGTTGTCATGAGTGGACTAGTTTCGATGGCGGCAGCGAGGCAGCACCGTGCACCAAGTTTTAACAGAAATAATGCAGTATCAAGGGTTCCGAGTTACACATTTTACGACTAAACCGCTGTCCGATGAATGAAACCTCCACAAGCAAGCTGGACGCAGCACACTGGCATTCTCACATGAGAAATTTGTCACTTCTCGGCGGAGTTGTTGTGATCCTTTGCCGCCGTACTGCATGCAGCCTTGCGTGAAGTTACTAGGCCCGGTCCTAGTGCCGTACATCAGCCTTCGTTCGTGTTCGTGAGACGGATTCGTGCTTGAACCGACGACGTTTCCGCTGTGTTGGCACTACTCTCTATTACAGAGCTATATTTATTGTCATACATCAGCGAATTGCATAGTAGTGATTTACTGGCATGTGACTTTTATTCATCGGAAGCCTAGTCTAGATATGCTTTTCCAGAAATGAATTATGAATGTAAAGGTAAAAACAAGGTTTAAAAATAAGCACGTTAAATGTCACCCTCCTGGTGTAAAACTGCATCCCTCTTGCTCCATACTAGTCTTGAGTTACACTAGAACTTAGTAATGATATTTTAGGCAATGTGTCATATTTTTCTCCAAAAGCATAGCTCCATCAAACAGTAGTCTCTTAACTGATCAGCTTTGCTTTACAACTCACTTATAGCATCACCTATAGCTTCAGTCAGATAAAAGCTTTTGAAAACTTTCTTGCGTAATATTATTAAGCTTAAGTGTACGAGTATTTCAATCGCTTCTAAACAACAAAATTAACGACAAGAGAGACAGAAAGAGAGCGATAAAAGTCATTATAAAAGCAGAAACCTCCAAGACACAACCAGTGTAGTGCTCACCTAATTCTAGAGTTAGTAAATTAATCATTATTACCATTATCATTATTATTATATGACAAACATAACAAACCGTAAGCTTATTTCCAAGTGTCTTGAACGAACAAAAAAAATCTTCTGCAGAAGTCACACCACTTTGGCACTCCGGCATCCGCACCACTGGAGGAGCGATTCCAGCCACCTCGCTCCCGAGCACCAGTCATCGTAATAGCACCAATGGTCACTGTATCCTGTTAGGGGATTGACTATTGCTTCGACGATCCTTATAACCTCATTTAGCTCAGTACTACTTCTAGAATATTCTCTAGTTCAACGTGATCAATATGAACGCTTTTTATTCTTAGCCTCGCTACAATTGTTCACATTTCTGGTACATAAACTATGGCTCCAGTGAAAATGTGGGAGGGCAAAAAGGCAAATTTGATGAAGGTAAACGCTAAAAGCTACACAGTAAATTTGACAGTTTGTTTCGAATTTGAAAGTGATTTTTTCCTCAATCAAAACGTAATCTTGAAGCGAATGTGTGACTTTCTCGAATGTGTGAAATTCCAAGAAAAGAGGTACTTTCTAAGGGGGAACAAAGCCTACTAAAATGAACTTGAATGAATAAATACCTGAAGTTAAGTAGAACCCGTGACGCACAGAAGTTAGAGCTCTATGATCGAAGGGTGGAAAATAGATTGGCACATTTATCGTCAGCACAGGCAAACCGAGCCGAAGGTTTAGCTTTCGTTTCTTAAGCTACGCAGTACTAGAGTTAGAGAGGCAGTCAGGCATAGCGTCACACCAATATATATAACAACAACTGGCATATCATAACTGTAAGAATAACTATAATAGCATTACTAAAACTACATAAATATTGCAGCTTATGTTTTTATGGCACTTGAGTTGAGATACCAGGATTGGTTCCTCGTGAACGGCTTTAGATATGGTCGTGAAATTCGCTCAGATCACGTGACCTGTAGCACGTGGTGTACACAACATGCGCACAGTGGCACGCGCAACACATGCAAAATTCAATTCCTTTATAGCAGGGGAGGTAATTGTTTTGAGCAGTTTGTTACATTATTAAGCTTTCCGTATCCTAAATGCTGTCTTAATTCGTTCCGACACAAGGAAATTTTTTCAATACTAATATCTTGCACGCTCAAACTCTAAGGAGTAACTTCTACCCTTCGAATTGGAAGTTAAGCTTTCACATTTACGCAACATTCAGGCTTCATGCCTTGACTCTAGAACTACTTAATTAATAATACCAATGCCTAATCATCAAATCTAGTTATTCAGTTTGATTTGCAACTTCAGTGCCACACATACTATATTAGATGATCCGAAATTTTAAGGATAGCCATAAGTGCAGAGGAAGAGGCCACAGAAATTTAAAGCCAGATGGTCAGTACTGAACAGGAAGGTACACAATTCAAAAGTTGGAGACCTCTCGAACTCAATATGAAGGACTCTTACTACGGAGTTCTTACTACGGACTCTTACTACAGTATACTCTTTTCTAGCTAGGGGGCTGTTTGACACACAGCGTCGAGAAAAACAGGTCCACAACAACTTTAATTTCTTCGAATGTCCGCTAAAGCTCCAATTCCAGTTTTATATGATTATTTTATATGTCCTTTTCACTACACATATGATGTACAATTTAGCACAAAGTGTTCAAAGGCACCGCAGTCAAAACAAGTACATGCTGCCGATATGTAGGATCTCAAGGCAGCTGCACGAAATAAATACGGAGCAAAAGCCTAGAAATAAATGCGAAGCTTTGTAGGTATTGTACGTGAATAACTTGATATTTCTTGAATTTGAACTACTAAGGGAGGACTTGCACCGTGTTTTAGACTGAGCCGACAACACGGTTTCTTCGGGTGAGCAGACGGCACCAAATGTGGTTACTCAGGAAAATCAGCGGCCAAGATACTTTCACCTTGTGCATTAACAGTGAAATAATGAAAATGACAAACAGTATGACCAGCAAAGCGTTGCGTCATTACAGTCAAGGTAAGAGTAACAGCACTGCTATTACAACCAACTTTACAGTAACGTCACAGCCGTTGCGTTTACCACTCCGCGTTGGCAACACACTTGGCACCTAACAACATCCGCCAGAGGACTCGAAAGTTCGGGCTCAATAACAAGTGTAGTCTCCTCAAATATCTATCTGACCTAACCAAAAGTCTTGGAATTGGATTGTCTTACCCAATCGAGCTAATTTTTCTTCATCTCTTCCGAATTTTGATAATTCTTAATACTCTGAAGAGCGTAGAATGTAAAAAAACGTGTTCTGGAACACACACAATATTTCTAAAGATTATTCACGTCAATGAGTGAGCGAGGAAGATACTACCTTCGTTGGCCCATTCTCGTAGATTTTTACTCGACAAAAAACGTCTGCTTACAATCTAAGTAGATATTTTAAGTACCGTACATATTTCGATCAATCGCTTACCTCATCCTAATAGAAAAGTAATAGATACAAACTTCGATGCACCGCTTCCCATGCATTAAATTACAATCCTAGCACAAAATATACTGAATATTCCAGAGTACTAACGAGTGCATCAGAAAACGTGATTCCAGTTGGCTATGTACGTAACTTGACGATGCAGCGATAGGAGTACTCCCTTCCTTGTGACAAGCACCAAGGATTTCATCATATTCCGTAGAAATGATGGACATGAATTTCTATCTTGTTCAAGTCGACGTGACTTAACTAATGTATAATATTCTTATACTTCAATTTTTCCCAGTTCAGTAGAGAGTTAGCAATAATATAAAGGAAGAAAACATTGAGTATAACCTCTTCCGTATAGAGATTCAGGTAAAGATCTACTGAGATTCAGCAGGTTTTCCAAGACGGTTTTCGATGACATTTTTTGTGTACTTGAGGATAAGTAGAAAATTGAAAACGTCTTGTTATTGCAGCACATCTGGCTCAACCACTACACAACCTTTAGATCTGAGGCGATTAATTTCTTCATTCATCTTTCTTTCTTCATAAATAATGGGTTCAATTATTGATCGAGAGACAAGCATTCTGTTCATAACATTTCATGAAACTCGATTACTACTAGCAATCATCACTAACATTGGGTGCGAGAAACACGCATTCAGCAGCTCATTCCTGTGTGCAATAAATCAGATTCAAAGGTTAGACTTTGAACGAAGATATATTTGCAGGGCACACGTATTCTTAAGGAATGAAATCTGGCCACCAATCGTGAAAAACGCGTTATTTCAGAGCCTGTAGATTCACAAATTTTCGAGCCCACTAAGTTAACGTTTTTCAACTTTTTGAGTTTGATTCTGTAACGCAGAAGTACAATACAGCTGCTCCGACACTTGCAAACAGATGGCGTCACCGCTCTCACCCAATCCTCTTGCGCACCCACGTCTGAGGAGGAGCTTCAAAACATAACTTGCACTGAATTCAGAAGTATTTAAATCATGACAATTGATTTGTTAAGTATTATTTTTCATGGCATTTGTCTGCTAAAAATGCCTGGTTCCAAAGAAAAACAACGCTTGCGTCTGTAAGGCGTATTACACTGAAAGATCAATACTTGCAATGGTCGAATAGAAAGTTAAGTAAACCATGCAACCAAAATAATTTTCTCGCACCCGAAAAGACAACGAGAAGATTTGGCAGGAGGTACAGCCGAAATGCACATCGCTTGAACTTTGAATAACTAGATAAAATTTTATGGTGGATGTCACTACAACCATAGAAGCCAACTGAAAAAAGTACATTTCCTCAACGCTCAAACTTTGGGCGCGTCAGCTTCTTGCGAAGTCTCTTCCACGACGTTGGACGGAGACGACGGTGACGACGGCGTGGGGGAGACGTCGAGTTTGTGGTTGTTGAAGGCGGAGGCAATGAGAGGCAGAGCCGGAGGGGAAATTGGGAGGCGGAGAGGCAACCGCAGCCCTGGCGGAGGCGATGACGTGCGTAGGAGAGTCGGAGGAGAGAGGTTGAAACGTCGAGACGGCGATGTGGTGCGCAAGACGTTCGTCATGGCGGTGGAGAGCGACGTGACGTTTGATATGGCAGTGGACAGGGACGTGGAGGTGGAGTTCGACGTCGTGATGACGCGGTTGGCGTTTTTGGGGCACCGCTTGAGATGAGCCTTCATGTTGTGGCCGAAAGTGAAGTACCTGCCGCAGGCGGGGCAGTGGGCGGGTCTGTGCGAGGGCCGCACAATGCGCTGGCGCAAGGCGGCGGCCGCCGCGGCAGTGAGCGTGGCATGTTGCTGCTGCTGGTGGTGGGAGGGGCTGTGGGTGCTGCTCTGCTGCTGCTGCGAGGCGCTGAACGTCAGGGAAGACAGGGGAGTGAGGGGAGGCAGAGTCAGGTGGGGCCTCAGCCCCGCAGTCGAGGTGGACCACGTCCTCGGAGGGAAGAACAACGAGACCGGGGAGTTGTGCAGGGAGCTCAGGTGCGCCCCAGGAGGTGGGGGAGACGTGCTGCTCCCTCCGCTGCCATCTGTGGCCCCCGGGGGGAAAATATAAACGGTCATCTCTGGTCAAAACAGAAGATAACAAAAAACAACATTGCCATTTTAGCCTCAGTAAACGAAATAATGTAAGAAGTAAATGGAATAAGTGTCGAACCTACCATAAAATGAAAAATTTTGCATATTCTACGAATCATTAGTACAATTTGGTAGTGGTGTCTCAAAATAAGGAAATCATAGAAATGTAATTAATATGTTTTAGCATAATGAAGTTGAGTTAAAAAAAATTAGTTATCCATGAAAGATTTCGGACCATTGAATTAATACTCCCACAATTATTGTTGTTTAGAGAAGCCTTTGAGAAGAACGAGGTACTGTGTACTGTCTGATCATCTCAATGAGAACGTGAGTGAGATCAGTGAACAATGCTTTATCTGAGGTCTTCCCTGTTAACTTAGGCTGTGATCAGAGCGATGGCGCCGTCTCCTGAAGTTACACGCGAATCAAGGGTTGGATTTACAAACATATGCGCCGTCGTGGCGGTACAGCTGGTAGCGAAAGTTTTATGGCCGATTTGGCTGCGCTGGGTGTTGTTGCAAACAGCATAGCGGTTGACGCAGATTTTATACTGCCAGATGTGTGCATACAACAGCGTAAATTATTTGGAAATTCAGATCCGCAAAAAGTCACGTAATTTAATGGTTGTTATTAAAACTGCTTCAATTATGAAACTATTAATTATTCACTGGCACTATTATTCTAGGAAATTCTCCGTGAAAGCAAGAAATTAATTTTCCAACTCGTTTTTACTGGTGAAGTTACCCGCTTTGTTGGAAAGTGAAAGTTTTATAAAAAAGGATTCAGGAAATAAAAATAACGGAACATTAAAGATGATATTAAGTCACTCTTCGAAAGCATTAAAAATTGAGCGAAACTAAAAGCGACTTATTTCATTTTAAAGTCTACCATCGTTTCAAAAAGCTGCTTTTGAAACTGATTCAAAATGAAACACAGGAGCAAATATTGTCCATCACAATTAAATTCTCAACAGAGGGATTTTACATACGAGTATTACGTGGAAAAATTTTACAATAAAATTTTGTGGGCAAATATTATGTAGCACTAATGTTAGTGGCGCTTCTGTGGGCAACATTAATAACAAGTTATTCATGCTTTTTACGCAACAGCACTCAAACTTCTCTGTAGCTCACTCATGTTCAGAATCTGCGTAGAATACCGAATCAACATTTGGATTAACATCATCAAACAAACCTATACAATTTTGCACCAAAGTTGCAATATTTTTCTTTAAAGAATTTTTTCTGACTAACCAGACAATATTTTCTATAACTTAGAATAATACACGAAGTCTCGTAGGCAGGATACAATAGTCATAGGACAGAATGTGAACATTTCCAAATTCATTCATATCTTTTCATGTTTAGAAACAGACAACTGAACATCATGGTGTCAATAAGTTGACAATTGTATTTACACACAGCATCTGGTTAAAAATTGCATCATTAACATTGGTGAGATTGAGGAAGTTAATACAATGCTTCGGTTAGATGGAGTTAAATCGAACTGTTGTAAATGGCGGTTAGTCGGGTTATTTTTTCACCAGTACACAAAGTGTTAGCACAGCATTAGGTAATCTTTTAGTACACGACAAATGTTCCACCCCACCGCGTTCTCCACAGCACCAAACTTGTCAGTAACAACGAAAACTAACTTGTAACTCGAGCGTTTGGTTCATACAAACAGAGTTTATTTACAAAAGGCAAGTGAGCGTAGAATTAGTAACGTGGTACAAATGCAACGCTCTAGAAGTTCTGCAATATTTAGTTATCAGTCAAATAAAATTTAAGTTTGTCATCCATATCATATCCAGTTGCCAAGCCATATTTAGATTTTTGCTTGTTGTTATTTCATTTTCTTCGTCACCGAACTAATCATTTTAGTAGAGTGAGCGTAACTTCTAAATACACAATTTTTCAGCAAAAAACACACTTTTACTCCGTCAATGAGTTGATGTATGTGCTTCTAACTTCATTAAGAACTTTTACTGAAGCCTGCACTATTTTCTTCAGTGCAGTGTTTTCAATAACACCAGGATATTTCAATCGAAATCCGGAGAATAAAATGAATCTCTGCTGTCAGGAGACTTCCTAAAGGAAGTAAACTTGGCTAACTTTAGAGACTTCGCTGAAGTGTAAACTTATGACCAGCCGGTGTAACTTCTGACCAACAAGTACAACTCATAATAGGTGTAAACTTATGATCAACAAGTGTAACTTAGGACAGCAGGTGTCACTTATGACCAACAGGTGTAGATTGTAATCAACAGGTGTAATTTATGACCGACAAGAGTAACTCATGTGACCAACCACAGGTGTGGCTCATAACCAACAGGTAAAACTTATGACCAAGTGTAGCTCCTGACCAACAGGTAACTTATGACTAACAAGTGTATTTGAACTAGCGCAAAAATTATTTGTTAGCACACACAGATGCTTGGCTGGAATTTTTTTTTTCACCGGGTTGCACGTACATTGAACATTTTTCAACAATGCTTCGGTTTTAGCGCACAATTGAGATGGCCGAATCATTCACCAGCGGTTCGTCTCGCTGGTAGTTAAGTTCATAGGCATCGAATATACGAATGAGACAATATAAATCTACGGTTTTTAAGACCAGCATTTAAGATCCTGATGTCAAGTTATTTTAATTTCAATATTTAGCTTACTCAGAACAAAGCCCATAATAGGATACAAAAGAGCATCGTTTCCACGACGTCTAGTTAAAGCCCAAAATTTCCCTTCCTAAACGTGCCCTTATATCTTTACTGAATGATTATCTAGGAGCAATAATTGGAATATTTTTTTTTTTATTCCTATTGCAAACTGAAAAAATCGCTTCATCTACCGGTGCGCCTTCCACATCAGTACGATCGATTAAGGAGAAAATAGTAACAATGAATTATCAACGAAGTCGAAAGCAATGGACAATGAAAACGTTCTTTCTTAAAATGAATAATTCAAGATAGTCACAAGCATCAGTTCGGCAGGAATTCATCATTGCTACCGAGAAGAAATGCTGTGTCTGATGGATCAGGAACTTTCGAATGCTCTCCAATCTCATTGGTTCATCTAGATTATTGATATTTTCTGGTGGCGGTGCCGTCACAAATGCCGGATTGTATTACCACTTTGCATGGCGTTGGGGGTGAAGGAAAATAATAAGGGTTAGCTTCAAGTTTATTGAGGTTTCATTTCTCTCCTTCATATTAACTTTAGTACAAACAAACGCAATGACATGTCCTGACAAAGACTACGTTTTCATTCATGAAAGTTTTGATGAAAAAAAAACGAAGTTTTCGGGGAACTGCCAAAAAATGAAGATTGGGTCAGGCAGTAAAGCTACCGCACGCAATTGTCCAATAGGCTTATTATAACATTGATGAATATCCCACCAACCTGTCGCAAGATTGCAGAAGAATAATTGTCACGCTATGAACGGCACACTTTCGTCTTCGGTTGAAAAACTATTTTGAGGTAGAGAAAATTTTCAGCGAATACGAGTGTGAACCTAAAGCTTTTCAAAGAGAAATCTGGAGATCGCTAAGAGAAATTTTTTATTACATAACCAAAATTACAAAAAAGACACAAGTTATATTCCGTTTGATACACAATTCGCCCCAAGGCGGAAGTAAAGTCGGTTTCTATAACAGGATTTCCTCCACACGTAAGTACAAAATGGTCAACACAATGACGCTGCAGAGCAGCAAAAATGAGGTATATCGTGAGTTTCATTTGTAAAGGAGTAACTTCAATACTTCTCAGTTACATACAATAAAAGATTCCTCCTAAAACAGGTGGCTTCGCGGTACATGTTTCAGTAAGGAATTTAATTGAAGATAATTAAACTATTTACGCAACGAGGCTTGAAGGAGGTAACGGACAATGAGAAGTGCGCCGAAGTTTCAGCTACAGACGCAGCGATGCCCAAGTTTTACAGAAACTACGAGTTTAAAACAGCACGCACCGTCTAAGATGATTGAAAGCGGACCTAACTTTCGGTAAGCTGAAATTTCACAAGGCAATGCTGATATGACAAGCGTTGAGAGAGAGTACACAAACTTTCCTGATTTTAAACCCATGAGATGCCATTTGAGTTCTGCACCGCACGACAGGCCTTCAAACCTCGTGCGTGGCATAGCGCGCGCTGGCTGTCCGCTACTCATAATTCAACAAACATGAAATTATTTCAACGCAAAAAGGTTTCATGACGCTCTGGCATCGAAAAGAAACATATGGCAAAATATTGGTAACTAATGGCAATAATATTGGTAAATGAGGTTAATTAAAGTCAAGATTTAAAACTTGCGGAAACAAACGAGCTGACTTGAGACATATCTCACTGAGCAGAAATCTAGTAAAGAAACACGTAGAAAATTTCTCGAAATTTTTGGAGTAAGTCACAGTAGGGAATTTTAATCTCGGGAGAGAATAAATACCAGCTAAAAAAATTCAGTTTTTGATGATTTACCATTTGCAACCTACGATTATTGACCACAAAAATAAACAGCAAAGAAAACGCTAAATATTTAATGGCAAAATTTTTCCTTTTAATCTGGACTAATGAAGCGCAGTCGTTGAACTCAGATGAAAACAGAGCCTATAAGTCTATAAAATTAGTGGAGATATCCACGATTTTAAAATTTCAAGAATCGTGCGGAAAGTTATGAACATAATTCCTGAGATAAGCACTAGGCAGAACACACGAAATACTTTCGTAACACAAGGCATGCCCGTCGCTGCGAGGAGCGCATACGACAGCATTCTGTAACACCCCCACAAAAATGAGAAGTAGATAAAGATGCACTAAAACCTTGTTTGTTACTGCAATACTTGAATTTCGCAAGAAATGCGTTAAAAATGTGAACATCGAAGAAACAAAAACCACAATAATAATGAAACAGATTTTCGAGAGCTCGCGGAAGATCCGTGAATTTGAAACATCATTTAGGATGAAGGTGATAGGTTAGAATTTTGCCGCTTCCTGCAGATGGGAGTCGGAAGAGACACACGTCCTCGCAGAAAGGAAAGCGTGCCAGCCCCAGCCACAAGCGAGGCGAGGGGACCGGCACGGCGTATTTGAGAGTGCGTCTATGTTTTCGCACATCGATGAATAAGTTTAAAAAATACATCAAAGGGAACAGTGCATCGTAAACACGTAAGTGAAGAACGAGAAGATAAAAAGATTTGTACTCTTGAGTTTTTCTTTTGTTTTGCAGTTGTACATAGACACACGCTCAGAGACTGCTTTGCACACACCCTCCAAACGAAGCAGTCAAGGTTCTTCACTTTTTTGCGTGTTCAGTGGCAACCCAGTTCTTCCCCTACTTTTCCCACAGCAGCTAACGAACTTTTTCTCGTCTACTTTGCCATAAATTTCGCGAGTAACCAAGCCCTTGAGCTAACATGAAACGTCCAATTTTCTTTCAGGCGCCTCAATTTCCAAACTACACTCGTCCCCGCTTCTCATTGCCTCAACTCAGTCCTGGAGCATGAAAATCGGGCCACGGACACAATCGAGTCCAAACATCGAGTCACGGGCACAAACATCGGACTTTCTGGCTCAAAAATTGAGCCACGGGCAAAAATACCAAGCCACGGACACCAACATCGGTGATAGAAGTAAAGAACCACAACTGAAGGCAGCGACGGCATGAACCTAACAGCAGCATGAGCCTCGCACCTGGATAAGATAGCACCATAGTCGACGTTGACACTCCTACTTTACAACGAAAATCACAAATATTAGTTTTCTGCAACAGACCGCAGCTGGGCCTGCGCTCGAGCAGCACTGACGAGCATCAGTAGAGAGAGAAACATAGGCCAACGAAACTGGAATATTAATGTTACTCTACAGAAGCTTATTCACATTCTTAGGTGTGTTGGTGTGCAGCAAGTCATGATCAAAAAATATTGCAGGCATTAGCGACCATGACCATTGCTAAAATAATCATATACCAGACGCGCTGATTCTAAACATTTCGTCATTTGTTTGCATTTCTACCATAAAAGAAAAGAATCCTAATCGATTAACCTTAATAGAACCTTCCAATGTAAGAGATTTACATTTGTCAACAGTAAAAAAACATGCAGCCCGAATTTCAAACACATTTGGCCGTTTCAGCGTTATCGCTATTAGCGTGAATTCTTCAGTAGATTTGGCTAGGCTACATGCCTTATCTCGCCTAAATTACATTTGAAGTTTCATTCGGTAAAAGCTCGAACTAATTCATTTTGGCAAGGGAAACCAGCATGTGGTGGGGCCAAATCGACAGAAGAACTCAAGCAGCTAACTGTGCCCTAACGACGACATGAATTGTTGAAAAAAAAAGGCATCTGTGATACAATTTTGAGTAGCCGGGAATGATACAACGAACAAAGCCATTTCTCTCATGATGCTTTTCAGTGCTGCTCGCAGCCGCAGCGCAACACCCGCGTCATCCGCGCTTTCATTCCAAAGATGCATCCGAAAAAATTGTACACGCGAAATTCGTAGCAGGCTTGCATTTGTAAAGAGCAACACCTTCGACCTACGTCAAGGCCTCGAGATTTTGTACATGTTCAGGGAAATTTTTAATAAAAATTTAGCGTAAGAACACAGTCACTTCCAAAACACGTGCATCGAGTTCAAAATCTACACAACTGCTAACTTCTTCAGTAATGCGTGAGATGTGAAAGCGCCTGCGCATATTTTCGATTTGGTGCAACACAGATGAGTTTTGCAGCAAAATTTACACACATTGCACACAAATACGGAAATTTCGCACCCCGACGGAGTTTTAGCAACAACATTTTTGAACGCTAAAATACGGAAAATTTATGATTTGCATGTGGTCTAAGCACATTTTACAGGAACGCAAGACACAAAAACAGTGCTTGTGACGAAACACAAACGTCAAAAATATCTGTCATGTCTAAGTACGTAGTCGCTCAACCCTTAAGAAGTGTGCAAATGCTAAACAAGTCTCAACATGTTATGACGAGTCATTTTCTCGCATCTAACATTGAACTTTTGAAAATTTTCTACACATTCTGGATTTAGCTTTTCCTTCTTCTACGTCTTCAAGTAGATATTTCTGAAGAAAACCTTCCTGGCGGCCTATGTATGAGACTTGCATTATATATCAAACCTGAGTAACTAGCGGTGATTGTAGTTTGTACACGGAGAAGTTAACTTTATTCGATTTAGCATGAGGAACTAACGTCATGCAACACCACACCCACACATAATCTTGAAAGGTATCATCACACTCAGAGAGACAGCAGTGACACACGTAAATCACACCCGTTATCGATACAGACTTTATGACGCGATGACAAATGTAGAGGTAGTATATTATAATAATTTTACTCACAATATTCCATTGTTCATAAAATTAACGTAGTAGCACACACAATACAAACATTGTTCATGGTAACGAAGTAATATTCCTTGCGAACGTAAGTTGCTTCCAATGTATAAAAGAAAGATTACTCGTAATAATATATCGTGCGCATCACTACCACAATAATATGCGCAATACAACAGTAACATTATTACATTCAATAAAGATAAAATTCTGACCCAGTTTTTCTAACACATTTCAACTGATAACATAAAAGATCTTGCAGGGCACAAGAGCATCTCTGTTGGTGAACCATGAATAAGATTTTCTTACAGTATATTTAACATGGCTCGATTTCTAATAAAATATTGTTACTTTCAACTAATCAAGAACAATCAACTCGAGTACTAGCAATACCAGGTGTCGATACCTCGTCTCCAACCTAGTCAGTAAGAACACGGCGAGCTAGGGGCGCTAATAGGCTTAGCCCTCCACATCACTTCAGACAACTTGTGTACTAGCGTGCTGAGGTCCAATATATTTTCTAGTGGTATTCCTAATATCATTTAAAATACAAAAAAAATGCCATACATATTGTAGGGTTACCTTCATCTGACCCGACCTTTCAGATTTTGCCGAGTTTCATCAATATAATGGTAAAGTTTGTTTATTTTCCACAGAAAAATGACTAATCTAGAAATTCTGTTACACAAGCATCCTTATGGGGGAAATGGGCTTCAAATATGGAACAGCACGTATTAGTGCACGAAAAAATGAAGTGAAGTATTCACACTTTTATACAACTAGAATCACGTTGTGGCACAGGTGAAAAAATAAAGTGATTGATGCTTCCCAGACCATAACTTGAATAGCTAAGTAGCAGTAAAAATCAAAAAACCTTCCCTTAGATAATCATTAACCGTCCAGCTGTGAAGCTCGTCCAACTGCGTGTTTTGATGCGAAAAATGTATTTTTCGCTACGCAGCCACAACATGCTGCTACGCAGCCACAACATATCAGTCGTAAACTTTAATTCGCTAATGCACGTTTCCCGGTAGCCAGAGTGTCAAACATGTACGGCATCAGCGTGTTTGTCACGTAACATCTCCCCTGACAACAGTGTTCGGAGATCAGTGATACGCTGCAATTGCCATGTCTCGCAGCAAGAGCGAAGCCCACAAAGACAGTAACCATGTGCAGTGGCACGATAGTACCGAGCCAGCAGAAATGTAAACCACCGATGATAGCGGAATGTGGTTAAATCGAATGGTGCGCCATTCACGGTAAGCACGAGCGAACCTAGTACGTGTATGTGAATCTAGCGAAGCAATTCAATCAAATAAGTTCGAGCGAATCACACGTGTGAATTCAACACGCATGAGTGAGCCAAATTAATGAGGATGCGCACAACTATTTTTCTCACACTTAAATGCGATTTGTGCATCGAAGAAGCAGCAAAAAATTTGCACGGCAAGCGCAGCAAATTTCAGAAGATCGAAGCGATCAAACTCAGGCTGATGACAGTTGATATGAAACAATCAACAAAATTGAAGCGATGTGAAAGACGACAGCAGTTGCAACGAAGCGATACCTCAAGACGGGTTGATGAAGCGACCAGCTTTGATAGACCATCCAGCTCGCCTACGCGTTCTTCCTCAGTACCTTATTCTAAATGTAATGAGGTATTTATGTACATTGAGCAAATCTCCTAGAAAGGTGAGCCAAGGCCTTTTGGTAACGCCCTCTCAGAATAAACTTTATGCTTTAGTTTACGATAAATACATTCACGTCAATGGAGACCCATCTTGTGCGACACTGCAACAGGTCTTCGTTTTATAAGCAGAGTTGCTTCCTACTGATGCCCAGTGTCTTTCTCGGAAGTACAGGGTCATACATAGCTAGTGCTGTACGGATAGCTAGCTGTTGGGACGTAATTTGTCAGCAAGAGGCAACGAACTTGTCAGATTATTTTCAAGGGTATGCATTTAATAATTAGCTTCGGTGAAGCAGAACAAGCAGTGATTTCGACAATAGACATTTTGATTTAGAAATTGAAGCACAACATGCTAAGATTTTATCCAGTTCAAAACCATTTCAACGTAACCATTTTCCAAACAAATTCATGTCAATAAACACATTTCCTTGCAGCCTTCAGCGTTCTAAAGTTCACCATGCACTTGGAATCATACTAAAGTGCTATAATTGCAGTTGCAACCGGCAAGATTCACGACAAGCTTTCGAATGGACAAATGAATGGAAGATTGACACCATCACTCGTAAACGAGTAACACAATGCTGCATTTTCCAACTAACGAGAGCATAATATATTTTCCTGATTACATAAACTTTTCCCATAAATTGAGGTATTAGGGAGATGGTCCAGCGGGTATATATATATATATATATATATATATAT
>JACJUY010001702.1:52431-68000 GCA_014220935.1 Platorchestia sp. MABIK | reverse complement strand
ATTCGAACGCACTGATAGTTGAGCCAGTATTAACCCAAAAATATTATTGGTGAGAAATAGTTATTCCGGAAAAATCACTCTTTCGAAATTGATTGCGTGCGAAAGTCGTTAGCCTCAAATTTTTTAATTAGAAGACGAAAATATTCATTCAGTACATAATAGGATATCCCTAACTGGAGTTTGAGCAGAACGTATTAATTGAAAGTTTGAAACTGAAAGGGATTCCCGCAGCAAACACCAGAGGTGATCGTAAATCAATAACCTAGCAGAGCATTTTCACCCGAAACCAAAAGTGAAACCTATCCCTACGAAAATTTTGCAGCAATGCTTATCGGAACATGATTGTCGTTAACACTATTGAAGTGAAACTTTACTTCGTCTCGTGTAAGATGAAATGATTATTAAATTACGTCATGTTTCACGGCGCCAAAGTCATGAATGGAGGCAAGACCAAACACCACAGAGCAAAGAAGAAAATGCAAGGGAGTATAGTACAAGACAAATCAATCCGGGCTTGCTCACGATACTTGAACCTTTATGTGAAATCCAGTATCGTTGAACACGGAAAATGAATTTTTGACAATTGAATTCACATTATTGAACGTTGGAAAATTTTCCAAAATAAAATACGCTCACGCATTCATCTTATGATGGAAAATGAAATGACATTTACAAAAAAGCTACATCAAATCAGTATCAGAGGCTCTGAAGATGTAAACTTGAGAGGTAAATTTTTTGGCGGTGAGGGTGTGAAACAAAATTAGAGTTGCGGCACGACAAAGACAAAAGACGTTAATGCCCTGTAGATAGTGCTGACTTCAGAATACACTAAAGGTCGTTAAAGCAAGCACCTGTGGTTTAACTGCTGAATATTGAGCTCTACACAACCACTAGCGTCCTTATAATGCAACAGAATAGAAAACACTGTTACAATCTAATCACAAATTGTTTAGAAAGTGAGAAAGTTCGGTAGAACGACCTGTCCAGTGACGAAATGAAGCAAGACCAAATTTTCAGAGTTTCAAGTTCTCGGTCTAAAACAATTTCGGTGGGAACCACGGTAAAGGAAACAAGGTAGGATCATTTATATGGGGGAAATTACACTTCTTCTTGTTCGGGTAGCCAATAGAAAGGCTTTATTTCAAACTAACTTTATGACGTCACCAAACCGCAGTGCCGTTAGGCCAATAGTGGAGATGGATTTGGGAGTAGCAGTCACGGTAGAGGAAACAAGGTAGGGTCATTTCTATGGGGGAAATTACACTTCTTCTTGTTCGGGTAGCCAATAGAAAGGCTTTATTTCAAACTAACTTTATGACGTCACCAAACCGCAGTGCCGTTAGGCCAATAGTGGAGACGGATTTGGGGGTAGCAGTGCTACCAGAAGCAAGATGAGCGCTGCTATTGGTTCGTTGCTTTGACGTCAGCAAACCCATACAGTCGACGAAAAAAAGACTGGTTTGACCCTACCTTGTTTCCTCTACCGTGGTGGGAACTAATTAGAGATATATTTTCAGAACAATGTAGGAATGACACTATTTTTTTAGCAGAACTTGCGGTAGCCACGATACGAGAATGCCACTAACGACACTTTAGTTACGATTTTTGAGGTTTTAAAATTTGTACATTCCAGGAAAAAGAGTTACCAGTTTTGTCTCTTCTGTCTCCTGAATGAAATTGTACTTTCTATGCAAGAACCCTTGGTGTTTAAAATGAGTTCAAAGTGAGGTTTCGTTCGTGACAAATTAAAACTGATTTAACAATAGCCTTCCATTCATTGAGATTGCGATCCTAACAAGATGAAAAAGATGTAGACTCAGAAATGTAAATGGCAGTTTCAGTCAATATTTTAATGCCCAAACTAACACTAAGCCGAAACACAGAGTCCATAAAGAACTTAAAACGCGTGGGAAATTAAAGGCTCAAGTTCATCAAACTTGCTGACGCGAAAAATTAAAAATCGTTCACTCGATGGTCACTCTTATAAGTACATCAGTGAAATGAAAAGATGAGAAAATGATCTTCCAGTGTCATCGTTAGGAACGGATCAAAGAGCAAGTCAAGGATTTGAGCGGAGTGAAGTACAGTTCTTTACCACAAGGGAGTGAAGTACAGTAAAATATTCATTGCATAGACGCCAACGTTGCGGATAAAAACGGTAACCTGGCCCTGATTTTTCAATTTAAGTCTCGTAGGAGTGCAGTCAGCAGCGTAAACTTCCTGTCGACTTAGTTCCGTTGGGTGCTGTTTTTTCGCCAAGATTCTCAAATTTTGATTTTATTGTAACAGATTAAAATTAGGATTTTGCTAGAAAAACATTACATCGCGTAGCCAGGTCGTGCCAGCTATGCTACTACAACAACGCAAATGGTTTGTAAGGTCGACCCCTGAAGCGGAAGGCGAGTGCGAGGGATCCTGCCAGCAGATTTGAAGACGAGACTGCAGTTACTGAGGTAGTAGTAGTTGCAACAGTTGTACTATTGAGATGCGGTCCCGCGTTCGGGTTACGTCACTGACACTACACTCACCTAAATATCACAACCATTTCAACTCACATTATCAAGTAAATTTAGATTTTTCGCTTCATTTTCGCCGAGGAATGCATAACCAAAACATACTTGAAAAATCAGCTTTCAGTACTTGCTTCAGACCTGGAAGAGGATTGAACTGTTTCGGAGGCACAAATTTAAGAAAAAAATTAAGCCTGAATTCTGTAGAGTGGAGTGAGTTAAAATGATTAGATATTTTTGTGAGTGAAGTCCATGAAATTCTCTAAACAATAAAGAAACATTCAAGAGCTTTTTCGTCCCAATATTGAAACAGAAACATTACATAGAAATTCTTCCGCATGATTTTCTATCGAAATGGATGCATACACAGTAGCCAAAGGCTGAACACTTACGCTTGTCACTAATACACCCAACGAAAAATATCTCACTTAAACAATAGCAAGAAAACAGCGAAACAACACAAATTTTTGAGGTAGAATCTTGAGGAATATCGAAATTGTATGAACATAAAAAATAACATGAAAATAGCTACATAGTTCGATCATATACAGCCTCGTAAACTCTTTCAAGAGGAGAGATTGAAGAGACGTTGAAAGTCCACTCACGCCTAGAATATACTGTACTCTCACTAACTGTATGAAGAACGAATGAAAAGTAGCATATTGTATTCCTCCAAATCTCTGAGAAGCAAACGCTAGCACACTTGAGAGCAATGAAGATCCAGGAACGGTATATTCATCGAACAACACGCTACAAGCAAAATTAAATCAGCGTGATAAAATGTGTTCTATTATATGTACCTGAGTTACAATTTCATTCGTTGAATGCTGAATGCTAGATATTTCTTTGTACCACCAACAACGCCCACGCATTGAGTGGCGTACGCTAGAAAGCTTACCTGAATCCATTCAACATTCACGAGCAGGTCTACAGTTGCACTTAGAGTGTAAGCTTTCGAAGTACAGTGCACGCTTAGCACCTTTCATAAAAAACGCTCAACCTAACAAAAAACAACAAGTGAGCAATGCACTGCGGCTACAACAGCCGACGTTTCTCAGAGGTCCATGGTTTAATGTAAAAACTTCAATGGAATCGGAATTGATAGAAAATGCAAGTGGCACTTAAAAGTCTCGTGAAGTCATTTGAAATGTTGGCTATGTACAAACAACAATAGAACCTAGTTCCTATGCTAGAGGCGAGAGAGAGACAGAGAGAGAATGACTTCCCACAAGTTTTATTAACATCAGAAAAGAGCGCTACGTACAGACAGACCAAAATAAAAAATACAGTGGACCCACTGAGAAAAACATCGGCACCCGTATAGTATTTTGTACTGAAAGTGACTGATTTAAATTCTAAATACACTATGATAATAGGCTACGTAGTGTCGGTGCGAGGGTAATTGGAGTGAGGTCAGAGAGCGGTCGGGCCAGACATGCGGACAGCGCGTCAGGGTTGCGAGACAGACAAGGGCATCGAGGTCAAATTGCCTCTTCCAGTGAGGTAAGTTCATTGGCGGCACCTGATGGTATCTTCTAAGCAAGAATTTCACCGTCTCAAGAAAAACTCATACTTTTCAGTGAGATTTATAATGAAAAGCTCTAAATTCGGCAGACAAACGTATCTTTTCAGGGAAAGTTGTAGGACAAAAATTTCGTTCAAAAACATCGTTATTCGGATGCCAGCAAAAATGTTTCCCATGACTAGGGTTGAGGCATTGCTTTTCTTTCATGGTCATCGTAGAGTTTGTGTTGGTTTTCTTCTAAGACAAAAACAACTTTTTAAGATCCGTCAATTTTTCACAAAAGAAGCCCGCTATTTTATTGCGCACAAATATGCGGGTTAAAGAATATAGTTTTAAGCTCGAGCTAGCGCTAAATTTTTGAACAACTAATTTCAGGAATATATCAATCATTCATTCGTAAAATATATTTTGTAATAAATTTTGGAATAATTCAGAATTTCTATGACTATCTATGTGAATTACAAAGCAAACGACCATTGCTAAATTAACAGTTTTTATCCAGTAAAATGCAGTTTCCCTTACCAAGAAGCGAAAAATTAATTTACCAAACCTGGAAGATGACTGTGATAAACCTCAACACCCTGATCTGTCTCTGATCCTTCCCTCCTGACTCCTACAGCCCCACGGGAGCCTCGAACACAATCGACTAGGGGCATACTGAGTCAAGAGAGGCAAACCTCGTGCTGCATCGGCGGTTTACCCGTGTGCTGTTACCTCAAAATCTTTAACACAGAAAGATTTGAAAAATGAAAATGATTTGAGATCTTGCTTTTGACAAGAAAACTACGAAGATTTGTGGCTGTGATGAGGAAATGAATAGTATAGAGTACAACATGTATGAAGTATTACACAACTTTTTTGAGCGTATTAACCTGCGTCAAACACCAAGCTGTGACAGAATAAACAGCGTAACTAATATTATTGATAATTGCTTTAAATTTTGAACATGGACTGAACATTCAATTGAATTTCGCCTTTTCTCTGATTAAGGAAATCGCTTATAATTTACTGATGTATTAAAGAAATAAAGACAGGAAAAGAGCGAAATGAAAAAGCTGTTATCACTGAGAGCACTGGAGTGTATTTTATTTAACTTTTTTGAGATTCTGAATGCGTAAGCGTAGTTGGAAAATTTCACAGACTACAAGAAAATTCACTGCAGTAATGTGGATAAATTTCTTTCTTTCCTTGAATTAGTGCTAAACACAGAGCAAGAATGAGAAACGCTCTCATACACAAAAAACTGAAACTGACTCTTGCTTTGCGCGATAACCCCGTTTAATGAGCCTTGGATGTTGCGTTTTGGTGGGAAATGTGGCCAACAAATCTGTAATCAAAAATACCTACTAAAAGTGAAGAAATAATAAACCAATTGTTTAGGATAGTGAACAGATTTAACCCTCTGAGATGAATTTAAAAATTGACGAGAAAATTGTAAACATCGCAGGCACAACGAAAACGCTGCGCACATGATAAAAAAAAATTAACCAAAATTTATCAGGTTGTGAGATGATCGTTAATTGAGAAAAGTGAGAACTAGATGAGCGCACTACGATGCAGAATTTTCTTTCGGAACTAATGTTGGGCTCTATATATAGTCTACGTATAAGTGAACGCAGACAAAAAACACGTATCCTTCGTAACTTTTGTCAAATTTTTGTCCTCAAAAACAATTTATTGATACGATTATCTTGACGCCGTTTCCTGATCAGTACTCGTTATTGAAACAAACGAACTTTTTATGATATATTGTACGTTGTTTGAAATAACAAATTTTGGTAGTATAGTGGAAATTCAGAGGATAATTGGGTGCACAGTAATGTTCAATGGATGATAGGACAGTGGCACAGAAGTGATACAGCAGCAGAAAATTAGCAGTTTTAGAGCAGTCCATAGATGATAACGTAGTGTGACCTATCGAAGTAATATTTAAAATCTGCATGGAGAACATGCAGTTTTCGCATGAGAGGTAGAAAAACATTAAGCCAAGTAGCGGTAGAAATGAGGTATAGCAGCCCTGGATAAACCGACGACCATGGCACAACGCAACCCTGTCGCAACTTGGCGGAGGTGCGGGCGCCAAGGGCCCCGTTAAGGGCACTGGACACCTACGGACGTCTGGTGCCAGCACGTCTCCTGAACAGCACCCTCGGCACCGCCTCTGCACGGAACACTGAGCACTACCGCGAAAGACTCGTCCGACCGCACTGACCTCCACTGCTGCGCCAAAATATCCATATTTCAATTGTTCCCAACATCAATAACAAGACAGTCTTGTCGCATCTTTAACATTGTCCAGATGACTACTTCGAATCGTGAACATAAGGGATATTCTCTAAAACTCGCACTATCCTTCCGAGATGGAAACGTTCTAAGGACGAATTCTCACACATTTTACCATCCAACAGCACAAAAAATGAAATTTCAATTTTTCGCTCTCTTTTGTAGAAGAATCAAAACTTTATGTTGCCAATTGAAGCATCTTCAAGACAAGAAAACATGTCGACACTTTTCTTTTGTTTCGCCGATCCATCAAGTGGACGGTCTCGAATTATTTTTTTGAAACATCCTTATAGCACTGATTAATTAACGAAAAAATCTTAAATGTTAGTAACCAACACTCAAGAAATCAGAAAAAATACAATGGAAAATCATGCAAAACACTCAATGGGTGCTCTTTCAACAGCTAATATCATGACGCTCCAAGTCATGATGGTGTAGCTATAACTCTATTCAAGCTTCTTCAAATTCTTCCTCGGTTTCTTCTCTCTTAATATCTTCGGGCGCTCATCACTTCAGCAGCGGCCCTGAAAATGTTCTCTTCACTGTCACCAACAAGAACACGAACAGCAGCAGTAGCACACTAACTGGCACAGCATAAGTTTTCACCAAGCTTTGTGTCTGTCATTGAATTCGCCAGTTCATCGACCCTAAATATAGGCTTTTAAAGCCGCAAGCTCGCACAGTGGAGGAATAAACTTTTGAGTTGTACTGAGAAATTCCTACATCGTTCCTACGAAGCGGCTGGTGTGACCAGATGCATGAAATTAATACAGTTCTGATGCACGTAAACTGGTTAATGACTCCTTTTCAGAAACCTATCAGGCATCAACATAGGCCGCACAGATTTTAGAATGCACACCTCAAAAACCATTTACAATGCACAGACAAGTACAGTTTCGATGCAGGGAACCAGTAGAGCTTCAGAGGGATCCAGTACTTGATGTAATCCAGCACAACGATAGCTTCACCACACGCTCCTTTACCACCACACTGACACCACTTGAGTTCGCCCGAGTGTATGAGTAAGAATGTACTCACGCCTCCGACACTCACGTTTGTCTAATAAATTAGCCTCTACACAACTCCTTGAAAATATTGAGGTTACATATTCTTTATTTGTATCAGGAGAGTTACCCGTTTTATTTGTTTGTATCGTGGATGAGAGAGACGATCGCTGGAAGAAGACGCAAGGCGGGGAGGGGCGAGCGTTGTGGTGCGGATGAGGCAGGAAAACATCAGTTTTGATCGACGCGCATGCATGAGTCCCTCCTATAAATATAATACCAGGATCTCTACTGTACAAGAACTCACGCACGCTTGTCTCACGAGTCTTCCCACCGACATCCGCAGTCCCTGAGCAAATGACAGGAAGGGACACGAGCCTCCGTTCCTTCGTAAAGTCAACACCCACAGCTCCCCGTCCGCCGTCTCCTCCAGCAGACGACTTCTAGCCACACTCCCACCAACGCTCTACCATTAGTGTCATAATGAGAATAGCTTTTTTCCAAATAATTCGTTGTCACAGAAAGAAAATTACATCGGGCAAAGAAATTAATAAAATATAGCATTGTTTAGTTGAAAAAAAAGTTTAAAAGCGAAGACAAGTTGCTGATAGAAAGTGATCGTCGGAAGTGGAAGGCACCTAAAGAACTTTCGTTCCAACAATTTAGAGGGGATTTTAATGGACTCACAAACAAGAAAGAAATGTACCGTCACAATGGCAAAACTTCTCCTAAGTACATGAAAGTCAGTTTTATGACGCAGAAGCGTCGCTAATGATCAGAAATTGAAAACTCTACGGACACTGAAAACGTTCTATTTAGTGTGCTTCAATAATAGCGCACGACTGAGAACCGAACAAATTAGAGCGTGGTGGGAGTCGCTAGTGTTTGGAAGATGTGAGCAGCAACACCAGGACACGGGCAGCATTGACTGTGAGAGATCATATTGAGCAGAGCCGCTATGTTCTTTTTACAAAGGGCGAATAATTTTGGGGAATTTCAAGGATGAGACCATTGAAATATTTTTCTCCGCCAGATAAACTTTGAGTTCACGAGATGAACTGGAATATAGCCGAATAATTCTCCATAACTTCTCTGCGAGGTAGCCAGGGTTATCTGGGAAACCATTTCTTTTCGCCTGCAGTGTAATGACGACGAGCAGAAGTTAGCTCTCCAGGAGTGCTAGAATTTGGAACCACCTCTTCAAGGTAGGAGTCCTCATCCTCACTGAAGAAGGAAATTTCTGCAACCATACTCTTTGACGAAGTCACATCGAGGACACCATTGCCTCTAGAGGAGTCGGCATTATTACGGGCGCACGACTGGATGCTGGCTGAGGCCTCGCAGTGTTCGATCATTCGAGGTATATTACCCAGTTCTTTAGTGGCTGGATGGTCGTCATTAACTTCGTTCGATCTCTTGGCTTTGGAAAAGTTCTCGTCCCATCTCGATGCAATTGAACTTTGAGGAGATTTTGGGTCGAATGCGTTTGTAACAACCGAGGCAACTGAGGTACACTCGGGGGGATGAACGGGGATTCTAGAGTGGTTTTCCTTGGACCCGTTGAGCACTGACTTGAACGGTTGGAAATCGTTCTCGGAATTAGAGAATTTATCTTGGTCAGCACACATTAATTTCCCACTGCGAGATGCAGTTGGTCCATCATTATCATCCACCGTTTTGTTAGGTTTTAAGTGGACTTTCATGTCGACACGAGACGAGTTGGTCTCATCGTTACGAGACGCGACCGTCTCCCAATTCTTATGGCTATGGCTAGTGAGCGGACTCTTATGAGCGGGCTGCTGCAGCACAGCAGCTGGAGCGTTGCTGCTGCCCATGTCCCGGTGAGGATGTGTCAGTCAGGACGCGGAATGTGTCGTGTGAGCTGAAGAATGAAGCCCCGAGATGGACTGGTTGGGTAGCGAAGGACCCATCCCTGACGGACCTAATCCCGAGTGTCCAGAGGGACCTCGCATTCCTCCCGGGGATAAGGGTGAGTGTTGCATTCTGTGATGAGAGGGAATGGACGATCCTTGACTGTGATGGTGCGGTGGCGTGTGGTGTGACGACTGGTGGTGTAGAGTCGAGTGCATCGACGTTGCAGGAGGCGTGATCCGCATGTGAGACCCTGACATGGTTAGCGTCGGTGAGACGCACGAGTTGCGGTGAGACGAGGGGAGAGGTGGCGGTGGCGGGGGTGGCGGGTGAGATATCATGGTTGACGAGTAGTGTTGGTGGTGGGATATGGAGGTGAGGGGGGTCGGGCTACCGTCGTCTGGGGTGTTAGAACCAGCGGTCGCTGCGACGGCGGCCACCGCCCCCAGCAGAGCCATGGACGAGGTGGTCATGTGAGAACCACTTCCTGACTGGCCGAGGGCAGCGGAGCATTTTTTCAGGTGTATCTTCATGTTGTACTTGAACTTAAAAAACTTGCCGCACCCCGGGCAAACCGCCGGTCTACGCGACGGCCAGTGCATATACTGGTGAGGAGCGTTGTAAAGGGGTAATTTGTTAACCAACTTGTAATCTGGAAAAGGGACGGGAAACACGAGAGTGTGAGTCAATCATCGAGACATCAAAAATTCGGACTTAGCTTGTAATTTAGAACAGTTTCTAACATCGTGACTTAACGTTACGTAAGAATTAGCATTACATTGACAGGACGGACTGATCATACAGATTTCGAGATAAGCCATTGCTGCTGAGCCCACACAAACGCTAATGCTATAATTATTATTCATATTATTATGATTACAGTGATTAAATTATTGGTGCTTGACTTGACCATGCACTGCAGAGTAGACCAGTGCAAGCCTAAGACATGTTTGGGTGCAATGCAGAGTGTGACAGGCAATCACGGTACGCAGCCAATTCAATGCACGAGAATCAAAAAGGAACATCACATGTCGCTGCGGTCGCCCGACCGCGGCACGACTGGGCGGTCGTGTGACGTGCTGGTATTTGCAATGTCAAATGCTCAAACTTGCCGTGTACTTGTAGCTGACTCAAATAATGTGCCAACGGTGAAAGGAAGGTCAAAAATAAAGTCTTTTAGAGTCAGTTGGGCTGCCAAATTGTCACTCCCGCAATAAAATCAATGGCAGTGTCTCATTAGTCATACAGGGCTCAGTGAAGTCAATGGCAGTCTCTAAGTAGTTCTTACATCTATCCATACTCAATCACAGTCTTTAATTATTCTAACAGGGCCAACGAAAGTCAGTCATAGATCAGGAGCAAATTATAACGTTCAGGAATTATGCGATGAAAACAGACACAGTGCATCACAATAAAAAGTGTAGCTAATACAAAACGTAGCAATCAGTAAGACAGTCAGTAAAAACATAAGTAAATGACACGTACGTCTGCGCAAACACGCAGAAGAATAACTAGTGCTCAGTTATTATTTGTCTGAATTGATCTATAATAAAATACTTTTCAGTCAGTCAGTAAGGACACTAAACGAATACAAGTGATTGTAAAGCGTCAATCTCTCAAGAAAAGTGACAGAAAAAACAACTTCGTCTACGAGGTGTTAGTGAGTGTTCAAAAAGTCTTTGATATACTACCCCGAACTGCACACATTTTCAAGATCAAGAAGAGGTCTGCAAACCCCTTGATTTCATTGCAATTCCATTGAATTCGCCATTCAATTTGTAATTTTGAACATTCTAATAGTGTGGTGCTGTCTTTAACGAGTATCTTTAACATTTGTTCAATTGACCCACACCAGGGTTTCTTCATTTCAATCCACTTCACAGTAATACTCGTGATGCGGGGTATAATTTTCAAACGAGTTATAGCAGTCAGTTTTACAGTTACTCGTTAAAAAAATTGAAAATGAAACAGTTCAATATTTCAGCGGTTTTACAGGCAAAGTTTTTTCGCCTTTCATAGCAAACACAACCTAAAATAATATTCGAAATACAGTCCAACAAGAGGAAAACGAAACAAAAAAAAGTCGTCAGCGTCTAAGAGTTTAGTCAGTGTTAGAGCCGTTACAGAATCTTCGGCAGTCAATACGCCCACTTATTCAATTAAAATTTTAATAATCTAAGCTGTCTTGTAAGAACATACACGTCATCTACTTGTTGTACCAGTAATTAATTCAATTCCTCTTACAATGGTGGCCAGACCCATTGCACATGGACCTTAACTCAGATTCAGAATTTGACATTAGCGAGGACGATTAGTCATCATTTTTGTTACAAGTTTCGTCCTGAGGTAGCAAAACTGACTCATTCATTAACAAATTTTCGCATCAGACTGATGAACTACTCTTCAAGTTTATGTTAACATGTACTGTCATATAAATTTATTTCATTTACATAATGATGCCAAGAGCAAATCAAGAACACAGCATGAACCAAGTCAGTATTCTGCAGTGAGTCTTATAATATCAGAGTAAAGCCAGCAATTTATACTGCGGTCCGGTCACGAGTCGAATCAAGATCGTCAGGGCGTAAGTCTCCAGTACATTATTTGGTCAAGTCCACAATACAGTCCGTGAGTAGTTGCGTAAATGAGAAACAGATGTGACTGGTTACATGTCAAGTAGCTCACGCCTCGCAGCACGTGAGGCTGCCATCACCAAGGACAAAGTTACTGAGAGTGTGAATGCTGGACTAACTAGAAACTTTTGGTCCGTCAACAGACGATATCTGTGATTACAAAGCGAGGTGTGTTCCTCATACAGAAACTGGTATCTCTGAACGCCTTCAGGGCTTTGACAATGATTGACTGACACATTCTTGTTCCATGACCCGTTTTTTTAACCCATCTCCAGGTTACCGTTTAAAGTAGTAGAGTGGAACACGTAGAGGAAGAGCGCAAAGAAAATTTAAGGTAAAAACGAAAGTAAAAGAACATAAGCGAGGCAAGGAGGCTATGGCAGCTAAAGGTAACGAAAGTTTGAGATGCGAAGTGAGGCAGCAGAAGACATTCAGCAGGATCGAAAAGAAGAGGGGAAAAGAACAAATTACATTCAACACCGCTCAACTTAGTGAAACTCAATTAAGCCAAGAGGCAACATAAAGAAACGTGTGCAAGAAAAACAAACAAACATAGAAACACAAGCGTCAACGAAACAAAGAAGCCCTGACTTACCGCCAGCTCTCCGTGTCCGTAGACGCTGTCGACTTTGACCGTCAATTTTCTTTGAAGATAACTTTGTCCCAGCATCCGGTCTCGTCAGTTACTGTCAACTTAAGAGTTTCGTCACATGTCTATCGGTTAGTCTGTCAATTTTTACTTTGGGCGAAGTAAATCCTTGTGTGCCTAAGTCGAGTTATAGACTAATTCAACAAGTCTTCGTAAATTTTACGGCATAAGCTGAAGTTAAGAAAAAGTCTTGTTTGTAAGTCCAGTTGCACGTCACTATTACAGAGCCATCTCCTGATTTTGTGCAAGAAGTCACTGTCTAAATGACGGCTGATGTTCACCATTATTATCAAAGTTTTTATTCAGTAAATGCAATAAAAATCTACCCATTATACAGACAGCAGCACTCATCAACAGTGTGCAAGTGCTGAGAGTCACATGAAGAATTTGAGTGAACAATCGACACCAGTAAATTACAATCTTTTAGATCAACTAAGCAAACCGACGCAAGATAAACTATCGCAACTACAAGTAACGAATGAACTTGATCAAGTGCACTCCATAAAATTGTCACTTTGCGTTCACTATTTATTTCATTGTGATAAAATTACATCATGAAATTTTGCCATGATTATAGCGTGAGCAGCATTTTTAACAGCAGAAAAAATATTTGAAAACACACTTATAGAGATCAGTACCTTCTCAATTTTAAATACGTTAATTTTCAGAGCCCCATGTGTTCTAGGGGTGTACAGTTGACGGCACGTAGCATTCGGGGTTTTGCGATGGATAAGTACCAGTTAAAGTACGAAAATTTTCACTGTAAATTGCCTTCTGTTTTGCCGCCAGGTCATGGATCAGATGGCCGTTAATACGTTACCAAGATATCTGCACAAAATTTCTGAAATATTTACGTGAGTTGAATAATTTTTTCGCTTAGACCTTTGAATATGTATTCGAAGATCATATATCTAAACAAAGCCAACACCCAAAGCCTAACAGGTTTTGACTCTGATCAAAATACACAGCAACACGAAACTCGGCTCATATTGCTGACGAACAGCTATAATTCTCGCTAAATAAGTGTGTAATTTTGAGTTTCTAAACAATAATTAACTATCGTATTACTAGACTGCTAAGAAAGTAGAGCCGCTTGACCCTCATCCGAATGTTTCTGGCTTCATCACATCACTCATCGCGAAAACACAACGAAAAACGAATCTCGAAAAAATTGATGTTCAGTTATACGCTAGCTAGTTTTTCAATTTGATCCGGATGAAGAATAAATGCAATACTTGTGAATTGAAACATGACAGAACACAAATTTAAACACTGGGTGATGCGTCAGAAGCAATAAGTTGATCGGTTGCATAGCACCGCTATGATCTCGCCGAACTGCACCCTTACGTCAACAGCGAGCGTCTAAATCCAGAACATGATACACAAAAAATAGCGTTAACAAATAATAAACTACAGAAAGGGATCCTAGAAAATAAATACAACATATATCAGATGTTTAGCTAAAGTCTATTCTTTCACCAATTAAGAATGAGTAACGCTTTTTGTCTCTTGCAGAAAATGAACGCGGACTCGAAAGCCAACTCGCATGTCTAATGCACTGCACGGATTGCAGTGCTAAGGCAACCAGTACATTCACAGAAATCTAGCTACGTAGGTACACCACCGCACGCTCACTTCAGCTAAACGATATCGTCCTCTTGTGAAAATAAAACGTATAATAAAGACTAATCGTACAATGCTGAATTGATGCAAATAATCTGAGGTGAACTATGCACGAGCAAGCAACGCCAATGAAAAACTGATCGAAGAAACGATTTGCATGAAACGTTCCGGTCCAAATGAGATGAGGAAGTACAAAACAGATAGAGGGATAGTTTTGAATTCAACATTGCTTTTGTTTGGAACTAGGATAAAACTGATTACTTCTCATGGATGTAGCACAAAGCTTTAAGAAACCATGCTTTGAAAATTAAATACTGAGTAGAGTTATGTAAACTTGCCCTGACAACTAACATGAGGGTAATTATTTATTAACAAAATTTTGAAGAAAACATGAATGTTCGGCAATAGGAGAAATAATAGTAGAAACTACATGAAATAGCTACAATCTTTCTATGCTCATCAGACACAAAAAGTGGAGTGAGGCACCCAAATACCTTAGCAAAGCATGGTTTCAACGGCAGACAAATAATGAGATACGAAGCTCTGTGACAATAACGGATGCTAGAGGCACAAGCAATGTCGCTGAATAGCAGAAATGCCCGTGAAATTCTCGGACATCGTGCATGCATTATCTTAAATGAATGTTGGGCAGACCCTAGCGGTCACACGCGATCACTTTACTCCTATACTTCTGCTGCACACAATTTCATCTGTCCGCGTTTACATAACCTAATACTAAAAAAGAATACCTCTTAACACAGTGAGAAACTCTGGTGAATGTATAATGATTTATTGGAAGGAGTAGAGGAATTTCAAACTTGAAAATAAAGCGTTGAATAGGGAGTAGGACTACGACTTCAAAGTAATTTGAAACACAGCACACAAAGGAAAGTCTACGGATATTTATTCAAATTTATCAGAAACTGCAATTAATCTACGGACAATACTCCAAACATTTCATTTACTGTGACTATTTGGGAAAAAAATGCCATTTCAGTTCCTGTGTTTCTGATGCAATTGGAAATGTACGCGACTCGTCATCATGCTCCCATTAAATTTATATGGGTTGTTCTTGGTTTAGATATGTCAGCGACGAAGAATGTCACAACGTGTACTGTCTGCCAGCTTTGCACAACATGCTTTTCCGTCTTGAAGAACCGTGGGCGAGGAAATAAAAAAATTAGTTCAGACTAACTTCGGAGATAATAACACCAACTGACACTTAATTTTTAGCGTATATTATCGTAAGAATTACTGAAAATCTGTCAAACTGAAGCTTTTTAGAAATATTAAAGCAACACGATATGTAACGTCTCAAGTAAATAAGGCAAAATTGAATTTTTGTTAAATATTCGGACGTACGAGCTTCGATCACACTTCACCAGGAAATTGCTCTTAATGAAACTTGGCCTAGAGTAAGCGAGTTGCAAAAATGTCGCCGATAAGTTGATGGAAAAAAAATTATCTGCA
>JACJUY010001702.1:0-52216 GCA_014220935.1 Platorchestia sp. MABIK | reverse complement strand
AATAATGGATTACAGAGAAATTTCAAAATACGGCGAAATAAAGAAGTATTTAACGAAGAATAAGGAAAATAAAAAAAGGGTTGTGGGATTAAATACTTTATTGAACACACACAACTCAAAACACTGATTTCTTAAAGCTAATTTCTAAAGGCCGAAGAAGGCAAGTTTGTGAGAGAGATAAATCGGTATGACAGCGCTGTGGGGGTAAAATGGCTTTAGAAACTCTACGGGACTACAACTTCAAGGTATAAAAGAAAGTACTAGTACTAAATATGTAAAATGCTCGTCCTAATCGAGCCAAGCTCCGAAGTTTGATTAAACCAACCATGAAATGCAAATGTTACACGGTTACTTCTGGAACTGATCAATAGCCTTGTGCGGGCAAATGTTCCTCAAAATTTAGAATGGATAATGAGGTTGTATCCGGGTTGTATCGAGGATATCTTGGATGAATCAACGAGAAGCCTTCACATGTGTTTAGTTGGTTTTAGCTTCCTTGTATGCGATCGATAAGTTCACTGCTCACTTTCAGACGATGCAGAACCCCATCTGGCTGTTACAACTGCCCCATTTCTGATGGCAATATCTCGTTCGGGCAGGCATTGGCAACTCATTGGATAGGACTTAATACATCATTTAATCAATCCGTCCAACCTGGCCCTGATGCATTCCCTAGATCGGTAGGCATGAAAACTACGTTTCACCTTGTACAAAAGCCAAATTATAGCTAATGACGATTTAAGTTGAGCCAAATTGGTGTCACTGAAACCGATACGATTAAAATGGGAATTTCATCCATGTTCTTAGGACTCAAAATCTGAGCGGCTGCCAACAACTACCATCAACAACCATCGATACCGTGAGCCTCGATACCGTGACAGAGGTAGCGTTATTCATCAAAAATAATCAAGATGGGGAATGCTCCGTTGAGAAGGAACCAGCATGGATAAGAAGTGTATTTAAGAGTACTGACGTAGTATATAAAACTACAGTAATTAGAAATTAGTACATTCGGGTAGCAGACCAGATGTGAACATGATTCACCAAGCCGGAATAGAAACAAAAGAAAGAGAACGGTACACCCACACTCAAATTCTTACGCATAGCTTCTTGAGAATACAGAAAGTCTAACGACACTTAACTCGTAAGCATTTACAAAAACAAGGAAAGTAGACTTCCGAGCACTACGGGATAGTGAGCAAGAAAATAGCATAGTTTCTGCGTTACGAAATTCAATTTCAGACAAAAAATATAATAATGATTATTATAATAAAATTCGATGTTTCATTTTCGCGCATACAAAGAACTGAAAATATTTGCATATTTCAATCGCACTTTTACGGCAGAAAAGAAATCCTAAAAATTTTCTCTTAAATTGTAACTCTACGGTTAACTAATCAAATCAAGAGTACTTCACTACATAGTTTAAAAAAATATTTACGAGATGAATGTACATTTTAATTTTCTTAGTTTCAATTTATCGGCCTTTAGAACAATAAGTAACATTGAACCTCTGAATTAATGCACGCTTTATTATGATCATGACACCAGTTTTTATTAAAATGAAATCTTATTTCTTTCGCCAGGCCCTAATTTTACCCCTGAAGAAAGGCGCTAAATCTTAGCTGTGTTCCATCAGAAGACTCATTGAAAATGAAGCCTACACGAAGGCACGCGAACATTTTTCAGAGCAAACCTCAGAGATGGAAAATCGTCACTTATAAAACTTGAGTTATGAACTGAAAAAGGAACTCCAAAGCCTCCGTCTCTGGTTGCTCCCAAGGTACATACGATCTGAGTTCGGTGACGTGCGTCACATTCCGAACTGCTCGCTACTTCGTCAATAGGGAAGCAATCTTTTTTATTAATTAACATAGTTCTGTAGTACACTATAGAGCAATAACTACTGAAGAGTGAGATAAATTGAGCAATTAGCATGCGGGAAATGTTTCGTAGACTCCTTTGAAATTTTAAACAATAATAAACGAACATAACTTAGTTCTTGAGTTGGCCACAATATCTAAATACAAAACAATGAAGTCAAACCAATCCATCGAATCTGATATGATTAGTTTTCAAAAATAATACGCACACGAATAGAAGCAGAACTGCAAAGTATTGGTGAAATTAAATTTTAGTGCATGAAATGAAAAAAAAATGGAGTAAAAGAAAGAGAAAATTTGTGCGCCCTCCTTTTTCCCCTGAAGAATCAGACGATTCAAACGAAATGAACTTTCAAAAGGAAATGAAGAACCGTTAGGTGCAACCGAAGCGTTTTTGTTTGAAGATGATGAGTGAAGAAATAAATAAACGCTACTGAAACGAAAATAAATGTTGCACCAATTCATGAAATGAATGAATTACACACGAAAAAATAAGGAAGCGAATTTTTTGCTATGATCTCGAGGTCTTCACATGCAGCTTGAAGATCTGCTGTATTTATTTCCCCAAAAGTTGCTTCCTATTCAATGCAAGGATGATGTTAACGATAAGTTGACATGAAAATGAAGAATGAATACCTCAGAAACAGGTTTGCAAGACAATATTGGCCAAACGAAGCCTAACGATATTGAATTCACGAGGTCACGACACACAATATTTTATCATAAGTTTATCATTCCTTTTTTGAGTACTAAAAATTTTCTGACGATTATTAACATCGAGTACAATGAATGATCTTGCTTGAGTATATCAGAGAAACAGACCTTATAGCATCGTTTCGATCCGCGTCATCTTCCAACGACGTTGTCTCACAGGAGAAGGCGCGGAAAGAAATTCCTATTTTTACCTAGGGTTTTCATGACAACCATTTCTGAAATTCAGAACAGACTATTACGGCAAGTGCACACGACAGTTACTAAAGTAAGTCCTACGTTCACTGATATGATGTAAAATTCTTCATGTGTTATTCAGGTTCCGAATTAACCATGAATCGAATATTGTGAAACAAATTTGGGCAACTTTGGGTAAAAATTGGATAAGCATATTTTCCTATAAGCTAAACAACAAAAACTGCACCTCATCGATACCTAAAAATGCACCTCACATTAATTTCCCCTCAACAATGACGATATTTGCATCAGTGTAGAAACAATGAACAAGACAAAAATGAATAAAAAAAGAGAAAATGCATAAAAATAATAAGTCGTACAAATATTGTGGACAAATATAATCGAAACATTTCGTTCAAACTTTTTTGGGACGAAATAATGTAGCAAGGATACTTGCTTCCTCATCAAAGACTCGTGAAGTAACTAATGATGCTTATTAATTCCTCAGCAAAACTTGAAATGGTCATTTATAAGATAGGAGCATTGTACTTATTAATTCACTTATTTCTCGTTGAATCACTTCAGTTATTTATTTGTTAATTTTTTAATGAAACCTGAAATACTCATACACAAGAAGAAATGGTTTTTTAATTCCTGTTAATTCATTTCACTTATTAACAAATCAATTCCTCACTAAAGCCTGATAAAGATATTCATGAGATAAAAAGAATAGAGTAGCATCGATAGTAAGTAACTTGTTTGTGACACATATTTGTTTACATGCTAATACAAAAAAAAACAGAAAAAGGAACAGAAAAACTTTACAGGCAGTCTAACGTGTCGCCTAAAAACGCAAAGCTGATATCCGTAACCAGACTACTAAAGAGTAAAATAAAAAATTCCTTCGCTATAAAACCACACAGAAACGAGAAACAATAAAATTCAGGATAAATTTTCGAAAACTCATCATGCGGGACATTTCTTCATTTCTTTGACACTACCCCGAGTGACATGGACTCGTTCCTCTCGACGGTGTCGAAAGCCTGCTGACCTCACGGGCTGGCCCTGAGTCAAGTCGCGGCAACGCAGCGAAATCATGATAAACGGATCACAAAACTCGCTCACGGCGATACCCGAAATAACCCTGTGTCTGGTGTTCATTTTAACCCTTTGATAGAAGTACGAAGTTACAAGCAGTGAACAGGTAGCCTTACTCAGACCGTCTCACTCGTCCCAGAGACTTCGTCCCGCCGGCCGCGCAGCAGGGAAGCGTGCAGCGGCTGCTGCGGCCTGGCGGTCACTTACCCCCTACAGAACCCAGCGCATCTCCCGCAGTACTTTCAGTTGTACATTTACATAGGAGAAAACTCTATATTCTGTTTTACAAGTTGTATGCCTGACTGTACACAATGCTCTACTATATCTTTCACATACAATTTGCGCAATAGCATCGAAAATGAGCTGTAACGTCAGGTTATCCGGAGGAAGCGATACTAAAAATTCGAAATTGTTTTTAAGAGCAAAAGAACAATCATCCTAAGACTAAACATCCGCAAAGTTTTGTTGAATAACAAATTTAGATATTACTATCTTCGGTTTAAATTTATATAACTTACTCAAATTCACAGAACAGTGCAGTAACTTAAGTGTTACGACAGTCATCCGATATCCTCGCAGATACTGTATATTTCGTGTGTAAAATAACACACAGTAAAGGTTGTCAAACAATGAAGAGAGAGCACGCTCCAATGATTCCTGCATAAAATTTATGTTTGTATTGCCCGAACTTGGAAGACAACAGTCTGAAAACACCAACCGCTTAATTTTACACTCAATGCAGTCCAACCGCTGCATTACACCTCATTAATCTTACAAGGAAAAGAAAAACAATGAAATTTCTCGAAGTAGAAATTCAGTGCTACACGAAGTATCTTAAAATCTATCGGTGGGAAACTCTTAACATTTTTTGCATATAAAATAGAGAAGTAGCGACTAACCTCCTCTTTTCAATATAATAATAGAGTAGTATCGCGCAACTGAGCTCTGATTTCTTTGTCCTTGTACTTGTACAAACGGAGTACAAACAAGGTTCATCATACAGGACGTGCAATTCAAGTAATGAGGTAGTCAATACTTAAAGCAACGTCACAAAAAATGCCCACTAGCACGCTATTACCAACGTTGTTTTTTTGGATCGTGGGAGACGGACACATAATAAAGGTTAGAATGTAGTTAGTGCTAACATTTTATTTCAATGAATATGGCACGGCTTCCGTTAGAACACACAAACCGATATCGCTTCAATCAAAACTGCAGAATAGATATCGGTGTGGTCATCAACGGAAGATAGGAGAGATGCGTGTAATATTCTTCTAAGAGGTACAACGATATTAACATTACGGCAAGATTTACCAACAATGAGAGTAGATCATTTTATTACAAAAACAATCAATTAGCACTGGTTTCGCAGTCTAACATTAATTAATTCTACAGTTTTGCATTTGGCACTTCTAGCTAAGGCACTCGAACGATTGTCGGGTATACTGAGTACACGTACGATTGACTTGACATTCTCGTATGAATGTTTTGGAAAATGCGTACACCGGGAAAGCACTGCAAGTAACATTTATTGTCAATTAAGGTGCTCCAAATAACACATGAACATCAAATGTAAATGACTAACTGCACAAAGTTATTGTCGACTTCAAGGCACAGATGAAAGGTGCTGCGTAGATGACACAGCTGCATTTAAAACAAACTTTTACGGGGCACAAGACGCTGACTGCGGCGAGTTAACTGAAGTTCAATATTCAACTTAAATTAAAGCCAATTTTTGTACTTAATACTGAAAATGACGAACATCAAATAGATAGTCTCCTCATTCTCTTTTGATTAAGCTGTAAAAATTGTGAGCGTAAAAATTCGTGAGGTAGCTGCATTACGAATATCCCCTCAGTGTCCACCGGTGGGTCACGCTGCAGTCAGGGTGCAAAAGAGAGCAGCAGGAAGGTCTCTCCTCACGACTCCTGCAAGAATTACCGAGTGGAGCGAGACGCATAACTGTCACAGTTTCTGCGCTCACTGAGAGGTCAAACTGACGAATGACGTTATTTGAGCCTGTCACCAGCACGCTATGATGCTTAGCATGAGTTAGAGACAGACCATCAAACGATTCAAAGATAATTTTAGAGACTGACCATCAATTGACTTAACAGTAAACTCGCTTTTTGACGACTTTTAAATGACTTAAAGTGAGCCTTGCAATTCACTGTTTGTGCTGCTCTAATTTATGAACGACTGACAATCCCCTGACTAAAGTGAAACTGATTAATCGAACCACTGACGTGAGACTGACCATACGAATTAACACAAAATTGGTAACAATATAACACTAGATAGATAACACCATCGAACACTATTACACTATATTGAAAAGTGAACGTTTTAACGTGAGGCTGAACAGCGGACACAAAAATTAGACATATTTCAAACGACTCGAGATAGCACAAGTTGACAACTATACTAACGACTTTATTTGAGACTACTTAGTAAAGAACTCGAGCTTGAAACTTGTCATGTGGCGGCTGACAATCGCCCGTTAGATATTTGAGTAAAATTGAGACTGGTCTTCGCGTTACTTACAGAATAACTCGGTGTTAGGCTAAACATTGAACAACTTAATGTAGACTGACCATTAAGAGACTTAATGCTAGATTGACCAGCGAATGACTACAGGTGAAACTGACCGTTAGGTTAAAAACAAACATAATGCGATGGTGACTTACTATGAGACAATTGCATGGCTTGACAGGCTAATTAAGTGACAACAACTTGCCATCTAACAACGAAACTCCACTCAGGGGGTGATACATTTATTTTCAAGTTAAGAATAATAAATGAAAATTAACGACTCATAGTTCGTCGAAAATGACACGGATTTACATGTCTCTCCTCAAATAATGATTGAAAATCCAATTCACAAAACAGCCTCTAACTCTCCCCAGTTACCAGACCGGCCAGCATCTAAGACGCGACTCTGTAACTCAAGTGTGGCGATAAATGATTTGGTGATTAGAAGCAACGCAGGAAGCACGATACCTTGCAGCTGACGGCACTGTCGTTTTGACGAAGTGCTGAGACCGAGCACGGTGGTCTCGTGATGTTGAAGCGAAGACGGCTGTTCCACTAGCGTTCAGGACTGTTATGTTGCTCTTTAAATTGACCAAATTTGACCAAACCTTACACATCCGGCTACACTGCAACGTTTGCCGATTTTTCATTGTATTCATTATTTAGAATACTTCCAAAGTACTCTAGATTGTGCACACGGAAAGACTCAGATACAGCGTCCAACATACAAGTAAACCAACTCACATTTGTAGCAGCAGGGTCATGTAGGGCTATGGGAACCTAATCATCAGCTAAGTACCAACTTTACCAATTAGTGACTCCCTGTCAATCCAAAGTTGATTTTGAGAAGAGCAAGTTCGACTATTGTTTTTAATATACACTAAATTTCAATTTGATGTACACACACGTTCTAGTCTTGGTCTTCAGAATTCGAAAAACTTGAAACAAAATGAGAAGTAACGACGTGTGGTCACAACACCACAAGATGATGTGATTAAAATTCCAAATGCTCAGCACAAATATTCTGTCATGTAATTCATATTTTATAAACTCTCAGGAAGACCATAGCATCCAATTTCTTCACAAGAGAGCTGGATTAATTCGACGCAATAAAATTCTTTATCAAAGGATGATGTGTGATTTTCATAATAGTGCAGGACAGCGTAGTTTTCCTGAATGACGAACCATGACCGGCAGATCAGGTTAAAAATTGCTGCGAATCAAAAATATTGATGATTCCAAGAAATTACTGACAAAACATACGCGGAATTTCATGACGAATTTTCAATGTCCCCAAAGATGAAGAACTAGGAATGCAAACCCCAAACTGAATATCCCATTTTGAAGAAGCGTTAAAAGCATAACAGAACTTGAGGTCTTAGAATAAATCCGTATAAGGGTCAAAATTAGAAGTAAATGACGATAAGTAAATTATTGACTACAAATGGAATTTCCTCTTGTAAATCTAAATCCCAGAACAAATAATATTCCAGAGCCAAATTGCAAACGGAGGACATCGTTGAAAAGGTAAGAAAACTGGACTGAACTTCAGAATACTTTCCAAAATGGCACCACTTACGACTAAAAACTAAACATTTACAGTTATAGTTATGACTAAGAAGACATTAAAATAATTTACTGGCACATGTTGACGGTGACTTATTCAAAGCAACGACTAGTCACACCAAAACTAGGGGAAGACTAGTGAGTACGGAAGCGACTAAACGTTTAATGTCTTTTCACACCCCACCCAGGCAGCCGGAACTGTAGACATTCCCGTCTTTACATGAACGTCTACCCCCAAATGACTACAGACGGCTGGGCGACATCACACCACTATATTTATCTGTTCATTTAAATTAAACTACTAAAAAGAATAATTTTAAAGATTTTGCAGCATACCTGAGATGAAATGATCAAGTGCGGAGAAAGTAATCTCAAAGTTAGCAAAATTTTTAGGTATGAAAACTGGCAAGGCTCTTAATTTGATTCTCTAATTTATCAAAAATCATCGTAAACACCCAAATTAAATTGATTTGATCATGTAAGCCGTACTCTCAGCGAGCAGAATGTAGCACCCACCTAAGGTTCGCAACGGGCGACAACGTCTAGTGCCATTCTGGCGTGGGCTTATTTGTATCGAAATTTAAAATGAATTTCTCTTACTTACAATAACAAGCCAAAATATTCTTTGCAACCTCAGCGTTGAATTTTGATACAAAAAATTAGGTACCCTTTTGAGAGTCGCATTATACAGAAGATTTTCCGATGTATTCTAAATTAGTTTTGAATTACTACCACAAAATTGATCAACAGCTAAAAATTTTCCATCATCATCCGCACACAAACTCAATATAATATTTATGCTTTCTTAAATTTTACCAACCGAACTTTCAATAATTTTACAGACAATAAAATCTAAGTATTCCATATTCGCATAGAACAAATTTCATCATTAACTTTCATAGTGGAAGTCTACCCAGTTCTCGAACTAGGGACACCAAAACAAATTGGAAAAAAATTAAACAATATTAGTCATTGTTTAACAAAACGCGCACCACTTACTTCGTCTGTTATTTGAGTTTAAAACAAATTTTGTAAATATTTCCAGCAGAAAATACCAATAAAAATGTGCTATCGGAATTTAAAAATATTGAAAAAGAGACAGTTTTCAGTTATTTTGGTCACTCGCTTAGCGCTTTTGCTGTAATCTTTGACATTAAATCACTCGTTTTCATTTATCTTTAACTACTAATTTTAATCTAATTATTAAAACGCACGAAACATAAATTAAGGATTGCCAAGGAGCAGGTAAGCTAAGATTACATATGTACAAAGGGTATAAAGGCACTGGCTTTGCAGCCGGTAACAATTCAAGACGCACCGGTGCGTTAAGGCACAATGGCGACGCAACACACAACCGGCTGGCGTGAGTCGAGCCACAGATTGCTGGGGCTTCCGTAACATTTACTGAGTATTTTCTAACCTATATAATTATTCATAGAAACTTGGGTACAGTTCTAACGGGTATGTAGGTAAAGGCTTTGTGACCTTATAGCGCCAAAACTTATTTTAACAAAGAAGTGACTGTCGATGTTAAAAAGAAATAACCGTTTCAAAATCAAGAAAACCCATCCACGAATAAGATTTCTTTCAAGAAGATCCACGAAAGGATTTTTTTTCTGGAAATAAGTAAAGGTAAAAATAAAGGTTCATTTTCCCAGGAAAATAGGTGAAGAAAATTATTTTTTTCTGTGACTGTGAAGCGCTTTTCGATTAAGTTTACATAAATAAAACGTTTAAGTAGTGACGAAAAATGATAACTATAGTAAGAAAAGAACAAGAAGTACGGCACGAAATGGAAGCAAGCGGAAGTTGATTCATTATGCACGGCCTGTAAAAAACACGCTCTAAGCTAGGCTTACGAAGAAACTAAGCTACGCAGTAAATAACTACTAACATGACGAGAGTATTGAAGAGACGTGTCTCCCCCATCGGTGGGAGCAAGTCTTAACGTTATACGTCAGTGCTGGGCAGTACATCATCTCTCAAGACACGCAACATATCTCAAGGAGATGAACACTTACATAGGGCACCTTTTCCTGTATCCTCAAAAATATTGCGCAAATACCATCTGAAATAAGTATAGCTTGTCAAAATTAAAAACGTGAATTAATTGCGCCGGTTTTCACACAGCTACTTTGTGTACCACGACAGCCTGCGGAGCTAAGAATCATATTTAAAAATGCATACTTCATTTTTTGACCCATAACGAATTTTAAAAGAATATTTCAAGAGCGTGAAGGTTTCAACAAAGCCTAAACGTAAACTGTGCAAAGCTGTAGAACACAAAAGTCACTAGCCGTTACCCAAGATCACCTTGGGTGCTGCGTGGAAGACATCTACCAAACGAGAGGTGCTTAATCTACATCATTGCTCAGTCCCTTACGCCGCAGGTGCCTAAAATGATATTTAAGCTGTGTAAGTATACACACAAAAGTATGCAGTATAAGGTATGTCTGCATAGGTAAACTTGCAATGGATAAACTGAAGTACCATTGAAAGTGTGCGTCAGAGTACGGGTGACTGAGCTCTTGTGCATGTCAGAAGTATGTACTGAGTGAGGCATTTCAAAACCTAAACCATTGAGCCTGGTCTACTCAAGGAAACAGAGCGAGCGAGGCACGTATACCTAAAGAGGTACGACTACCAGATCGTCCTTGAACAGCTATGTATTGACTCATTTCAATGTAGGTATTGAGAGGACTACTGCACTAATCTCCTTGAACTTTAATGAAAATCAGAGATAATACATCCAACAAGCAATAAAGAGCTTTAACAGTAAGCCTGACCAACTGCCGTGTTAGTATTTGAATGTTGTCTGTCACCTGAATGACTGAGTACCTTTCAACCTAACAGGTGCGCTGAATTCATTTTCACGAGACCGCTGAAGTCCAAGAAACCTGAGCGGTTGTGTGCAGCCAACAACACGTACACGTACGACCAGGCCTCCCTGCACGTGTTGCAGTCTGCAGTTGGATTACTCGAAGATGAATCCTGTCATTGTAGTGAGGTCGCTTGGGATCGGTATTTTTTGTGTTGAATGTGTACATGTGACTTGAGTGAAGCAACTTCGATTTGTCCCTGATTTCGATTTTTTCCAAATGTTTCGAACACTACGTACAAATAAGAGACAAGGGGATGAATTTTAATAAGCAGTGTTCTTTCTGAGATGCATCACAGAAATGGTTTACTAAGACGAGGGGGCAGATTTTAAAATAATTCACGTCATCGTAACGGTAAAGCTGACAGCGTAAGTTTTCCTAAGTAAATTTAATACGCTACGTGCTGTAGTGCGTAGCCCAGTAAACCTAGAAAAAGTTACGCTGCCAGCTGCAACGCTACAACGACGTACATTTTTGAAAGTGCAGCCCGAGACCAATTCAAAATGAAAACATTCCGTACTAGGAAGTGAGCTAACGCTGTCGGTCAATGTCGAACTTTTAGTGACCCGACTGCTGTTGTTTGCGCTCATCGGCCAAACATGCGTCTTATATGAATTAAAAGCATATGAGATACAAACTTAATTAGTGTCAAAATCTTCAAGTTAGCAAAACTTGTCGGAACTGCATGGTTAAAGCAATATTTTACTCGAGGGCATGGATAACAACTCTTTACAGTGATTATCACCTCAGACAAAGTCTCCACTTCATGTGAAGTTGTGCCAAAAGGGAATAAAATGGGAATTAATGCAATTTTTGAAAACATGGCAAGCTAAACCAATTATCGGTGGAGCGCTGCGTTTTCCTAGTGTGATGTTCTAGTGTGTGTGCGTGTGTGTGCGTGTGTGTGTGTTTATCAATTATACAGCACTGATATTCAATGTTTTAGGCTTTAACGAATTTTTTATCTATTACCCGGTAAAAATTAACAGACCTTTTAAGAAATTTACGTTTGTCTCAGTCACATATAAGTTATAAACTATTTCCAACAAAAATAAGCCAGTGTAAATATTTTTCGAATACCAATTTCAACGTGAGCGTATAATTCTATTCGCACATAATATCAAACGGCAACAAAATATTTCAGAGTGTCACTACACACGCTTTAAATTCAAAGCTAAGACCACTTTTTCTTTTTATAACTAATATCCGGCAACATGAACCTCCCGTCATGGCGATTATTTTCAGAGTCTACCTCCCTGAAACTCATTTATATTCTCAAGTGGTACCGAATTTGAACGCAAAGCAAATTATCTTCCAGCACCACACGTCACTCACGTTTTTCAATTCTGAAATTTAGACACGCAAGTGAGAAACAACGGTCGGGTCGCATGAGTGCTTGCTTCCAGTACTCGTCAAACGAAACAAAAAGAACAACTTTCAAATGAAACATAGCCCCACCGATAACAATTTCCAAACCGAACGTAGCACCAACGAATAACAATTTCAAAATCGAGCATGGCTCCAGCCAACAACAATTTTCAACTTGAACAGCACCATTAAACGAGGACTCCATTTATTGTTTCTGACTAAGCTTGCTGACGATGGAGGCGAGCTTGTTGCCCTGCGAGAGGTTGACTGCCTCAGCATCGAAGAGGGACGAGGCGACGGTGAAGGCAGGCGTGTGGGCCAGGGAGGCGGACGTGGTGGTCGGACCAGCCCCCGAGGACGTGGCCGGGGAGCCGCTCGAGCTCCTCCGGTCGGCGTCGTCCATGGCGGTGGCGGCGGCGAGGCCCGGGAAAAACGCAGCGGCAACGGCGGCGGCGGCGGTGACTTCGTTGATGGTGGCGGAGGTAACGGTGGCGATGGAGGAAAGATCCCCGGAGGTGATGATGGGCGTGGTGCGGGAGGGGGGTAACCCGGAGGTAAGGGTAAGGCCGGAGGTGGAAGTAAGGGCGCTTTTAAGCTTACATTCTTTTGGTGTCTGGGATTCGAGTTTGACAGGCGTGGAGGTCTCGAGCTTGAGGGAGAGGGAAGAGGCTGCGTTCTTGAATGCGTTGTGAGCCGCGAGCGCTTGGGGGGTGAGCAGCGGGGGTGGGGATTTGGGGCACTTGATGGGGGTGAAGTCAGAGGGGAAACTCCCCACAGGCTGACCTCCCTCTTCCGCCCCCTTTCCCGTGATCTTCTTGAAGGAATTCTTGAGGTGGACGTTGCGGAGCTTGTGCACGTTGGAGAGGTGCTTACGCATGGTGTCGCGCGTGCGCGTCACAATGCCACAGATGAGGCACTTGTACGTGATGTCCTGGTGCGTCTCCAGGTGCACGCGCATGTTGTACGCGTTGCTCAGCACTTTGTTGCAGATCGGGCACGGGGTAGGGACTGCTTTTTTGCTCATGATTGTCACACCACCACCACCACCACCACCACTACTGACCGCCGGTGCACCACCACCACCACCACCACCACCGACACTACTGTTCCCACCACCACCACCACCTCCGTCCAAGCATAACAATTCATTTAAAACAGGATGACAGCCTGAAAGCAATGGAAAACGAGACAGTTTCAGTCTCCCTTCAAAATGATCGTTTTCTTTGACACGCTCACATGAGCTGTATATGAAAAGCGAAAATTATTTGCAAGCACAATTGTGATAATCTTGAACGTTCTATTTTGACTCAGAGTAATTTGTTATAGTTACATCAGGCTCAATAACAGCCTAATGATCATTGTCTTCAAAAATGATATTTAGTTCAGCATCTCAAATTAGAATATCTCAGCATGATATTTTGATCAACACTACTTCATTATTATTCATTATTATCATCACATGGCATATCTGAGTGAAGAACTTCACTGAGTATACTTATATGGAAGGGCAAGGATTAGACAGACCTCAGAAGCAAGCACAAACTACAAGTGACAATCATATTACAATTATAATTAATAGTAGTAGTAATAATAATAGTAGGGTAGTCAAATCAGGAGCTATCAGTGAGAGTCATCCTGTTTTAACGGAATTCTTTCAGACATTCAATCAGTTTCAGCTAGAGCCGTCCCTCCGGGGGCTGAAGTGGAGTTGGAACATGCAGTGGTAAAACAGACCTAGCAACCATCGGTCTAGGCAGGCACCGTCGTGTTAAAAATATCAAATGCTACACTCCAAGTGCTACTTCCATCGCGACTGTATAGAACGCAGTCGCAACTCAAAAGCAACAATACAGTTGCTACAACCCGACTTGTTCTGTGTACGATAGTGACATGGGAACACCACCCGTACTTCAAGTGTTCCAAAGGTAACAATCGAAGCTTCGTCCACTTTTAAACAACGAGACGTAGTTACAGCCCTCTCCAAATTACGACAAGCTCAAAACTAACATTACAAAACGAATCAAAACTCCAACGATCCGGAAAATTAAATTTCCCAACAAAATTTTAATTGGAACCGAGACAAAAGCTATGTTCGAAAGCCTCTTAAAGTTCCAAACATCAGGCCAGAAGACACTAGAAGATTACCCTGAGCAGGGAGGCGCTTCTCAATGCACGCATACGAACCGAATGCACCAGCAAGTCAAATGTTCCCATAGGCCAACATCCCATTGGTGTATTCCAGCCTGCCTCGATGCCCCGCTTTTTATTCTTTTGTAGTTTTCTCCATATTTTGTGTATAAGGTTGATCTTATTATGTCGAATAATCTTATGTTATTATACTCGATTTTACATAGTACACCTTTTAAACTTTTCTAATTTATTTTGACCGATTTTGCAACGATTAAAAATTTTCTTTAATTTCAATGCGTCTCATAATATTCTACAAATTATTGTTCCATTATAGGACATATAACATTCCATAGGAAGACCGCAATCACAACTATGTTTTTTGGTTTATTCTAGTACGTGGTGCAATCTTACATAAGTAAAATGTTTGATTTTAGTGAGTTTCCAACAACACTGGCTAAAAAAATAGTCAATAGTCTATTGCAATCGTCGAATTCCTTATATAATTTTTTCAATATTTTTAAATTGTAAAATACTGCTAAAAGTTGAAAAATGAAGCAATCAACCGAGTTGAGTGGAATGGCCTCCAGTGGGAGTGTTGAGGTGCTCTATTGCCTCGGGTTCAGAAACGTGGCATCCACTTCGCTGGTTTCGACGCCGTATTATAACGGAAAGCCTAAGAATTTTATCATTGCCGGAAAATGTAAAAATGAAAATTTGTTTACATCTATGAAAAAACGTTCATAGAGAACGGTTTAATTATTTATTTCAGATGAATGGCGTTACATTATTACCTCAGCCGAGCTGGATATATCTAAGTATGTCTCACACGTAACAGCGTTTCCTTGCAATGTAAACTTAATATACCCGAATTTAAGAAAATTACAACCCATATATATGAAAATTACTACTCATGTGAAGAGATAATAGAAACCAATATCGTACTATAGATCGAGATGGCCAATTGAAAACTGGCAGTTGAATATTTGCCTAAGAGTGAGAATATCAATGCAAGTCTTCCAAATGCGCACGTGAATTTTCATTATTTCATCAACACTTCCTTCCAAAAGAAGGAAGTGTACATGTAACTGCTCCTGCAAAATTACTCAATAGATGTGAGGAAGAGGCAGAAAATCACTTTATCTTCGACAAAGAGGGAAGATAGTGCAACACTGTGACATAAATGCTGGAGTTCGATACCTCTAAACTTAAAGTTCTCCCATGAATGTCAAACTTCAGGAAACAACAAAACTTTGCAGCCAGAAAAAAATAACAAGCCTATTGTTTGTAATACGCTATTTCAAAATGATTACGTTTGTGTACGAAAAATTACGCACGATTATACAATAGTAGATTCATATTAACAGCAATATATTCTCATTCTTGAATATTCCGTAAAAACTTTGATCAAACGTAAAATTCCATTTAGGTTTTATTCATGAGACGAGTGAATCAGTGAATCATAGCAATTATTTTTAATCTATGAAGAGTTGTCCCTGTGTTTTTGCCTGATCCACTGGGTGTAGAGGCCCCGCACCAATATGTCATCCCTGATACACTAGATGCACTTCAGCTGGTATAGAGTGAAATGCTACGGCGGGAGGCATCGCGAAGTAAGGTAACCAATGAGAACAAACGCTATAAAAAGTAACCAATGGAAATGATGGTCAAATTGTAAATTGTACACAGAGTTCAGCTACGCATGAGTGACTGCTGCTACAGTAAGAAAATTAAAGAAACAATGATAAGTCCAACAACCAATCAAACGAAGCAAACTGGATTTCAAAGCAAAAATGAACGCTTACGAGCGGCACAGAATTTGTAGCGTGCTGTTGTAACAGAACAAAATGTGTGGTTTCATCACAGGGAATCCTTCTGGACAACTTCAGCCCAAGATTTTGAAAGAAACAGTTTCATAATTTTTTTTCTCGTAAAATGGTGCACGTTTAATCAACAACAATATGGCTATTTTATGGCTTTAATTACAGTGCACTAATTACAGTATTATGCACCTCCCCAGCGATATAAACTGAAAGGAGGTCCAGAGACTTCATGAAAGGGTAAAAATTAATGGCAAAGCTATAGAACTGTATTTTACCATAACTTTAAAAAAGATGTGCTCAATATAATGCGAAACGTTTCAATTATATTTCGTTCTTGGAAAATATTTGGGTTAACATGAAGGTCGAATTAAGTTTATCCACTACATTACAACCTAGAGGTCGTCATTTCCCTAGTTCGTTTGATGATCTGTATATCCTTACCCCATTAAGTTGATACCAAAGTTTTACATTACGAGTGCGATGTTTTTTAACTGCTATTTATCGAAAATAAATTTCAGTTTGATGTTTTCCTAACACAAAAATTGAGGAATCGAAAGAGGAATGGATACCCAAGTCAAACAGTTCCTTAAAAATTAGTGTCCACGAAAAATGGAATCTGGCTCGAACCGAAATAAAGCTATATTTTTTAATGCAGAGGCATACTAATATGATACAAAATGCGGCCCAATTGCGATGAGAACATCTATACTCGTGTTGACCAAACATAATCAGGACGGACTAGAGAGCGGGCGGATTGCGATGATGACTCACTAAAACAATAGCGCATATTACATTGGTCGCCTGCAGACACTGCCCAGTTGTAAAGTCCTGTTTTTTTAAAGATTACTTCGCACACATCGCACCGGAGATCTCAAGCCTATAATAAATACGACAACGGTTGGAGCAACAACGAAGAAAATCTGGCGAACTAAAGAAGTCATGGTGACAGAACGAACGTCAAGGCCTCTACCAGCAACCGGTGTTATAATTTAAGTGATTTGCTTTGTTTCTAAGTTGTAGATTTAAAAAATAAAATGCTTCGTCTTATATAACTAGTTCCCAGTTGAATATCTAATCTAACATTGATTTCCTCAAGTCGTTGGCATTCAAGCAGGTATCTCAATCATTTCATAACATTCAAAACAAATGAAAAAATCAAGATAGAATTCAAATGAAGTGATCAGTTTCTTCTTGAAATAATTGTCAAATAAAGTGATCAGTGACGCCAGTGGGGTGATCTACATCTAAACTGAAGTGGACTTCTTCATGGCTTAAGTTTTTGGAATCGTAAATATGAAAGTTTACCATGTGAGTAAAATTTTCAAGGCGAGGGCTGAGCATAACCGAGGACATAGAGGAACTAATCTGTGGAGAATTCGCGCACTGAGTTACACAGATCTTATAAGCCGGACATGACTGTCATGAGACAAATTTTTAATTCGTTTAGGGTCATTTGAAATACCGAACGTTGGATTCATTTGAAGCAGAGTTCTGAAATAAGAGAAGCAGTGATTTAAAAAAGATCCTCCGTTACTATGAAGTTCCCTTTGAATGCTTCACAGTTGAAAACCAGGTAAGACCATGGAGGCACAGCGCCGTCAGAACTCCTACTCTCATACAGCATCTTTATAACGGCAGGTCTTCACTCTGCACCCTTAACTACTGGTGAAGCAACAAGAAATTTCTCTTCCCGACATAACAACTCAAACAGAACAGAAACACGGTGTAACTATTATTTGTGAGTTTGAATTGAGGTTTTTACGCTTGCACACCTATCCTCATCTATCAAGGCGCGTTTAAGCCTCAGCCCTGAGACCATCGATAATGAAGTTTTCGACACAGAGTGCTTTAAGTTCTGATCTGTAATTTGAACTGCGTCATGTGACACATCGAGAGGCATTTTACAGAATAAGTAGAAGGTATTAACTTCGGGATTTTGTTTATTTGCACTTATCTCAGGTAATCAGCGAATGTTAAGGCGTTCTTATTTCCGGACGCTAGTGAGAGATCCGACACAAACCAAGGCAACAGTATTTCGCAGCACAATTGACTGTCCCATAAAACTTCTATTTCATACGAGCAAGCGATGTATCAAGTTAATGAGTCAAACCAGCTGCAAACCAAGAAGTTACGCTCTCAGATGTATAACCCATTTTTTTGACGTCTATAAAAAGTTCAAGAAATTCACTCATATAACTAGTACCCGGTCGTACACCTAATCTAACATTGGTTTCCTCAAGTCGTTGGCATTCAAGCAGATTTCTCAATCATTTAATACCATTCAAAACAAACGAAAAAATCAAGATAGAATTGAACTTCAGCGAGAAAAAAAGGCAATGCGTTTAAATACGACGCACATAAATTCACAGGATTAAATAGCATCCAAATTCACGTCTCTGCCTCATTATGACAAAATAATCCAACTCAGATGACGGCACATCATAACGCTATTCAACGCACGGTAGTAAAGAATTACTAGGAGTTCGTCCGAGTTAATTCCCATTAACACCCCCTTCATGGCCTTTAAGTTGCCCCAAAGTGATTGTGTTTAAATGCATAATGAAGTTATCACAACTGAAGTTTTCAAATCACATGATTCCTGAGTCAATGAGGGATTCAATTTTAAACAGATTGCCCACGCATACATTACCTACTATCATGTCTCCAAAAGGTATGCAATCCTTACAAAACACGTACTGTATAGCTTACATTACGCATACCTACGTAGGCAATCCGCACACAACACACCAATATTGCGTAACCTACAGAGCAAGACGAGCCTCGCGTTCGCTGCCTTCCACAGATAAGTACCCGCGAGCTCCCATTAGTAATTAATGAAATGTTCTCCTCAAGGTACCCGAGTCAAGAAAGTGGAACGTTTCTCTAGTTACGTGAAACATGTTACCCAGTTATGGGAGTAACGTTGGCAACCGGCCATAACCAACGTTACAGGGCTGTGTAAGTAACGTTAAGGGCCGACCATAAGTAGTTACTGGGCTGTGAGGGTAACGTTAACGGCCAGCCGTAAGTAACGTTACTCGAGCCATAGTCGCCCATATTTAGAAGTAGCAATTAGGGAAGGAGGGGGAGGGGAGGTAGGGGTTTTGCTGATTGATTGTCTGAAAGATTCCACCAAGATGTCACCATAGCAAACCAGAAGAAACCAGTAAAATAAGTAAAAGAAGAAAACGAAGCAAGCGCTAGGGTTAGTCAGCAAAGAACTCGAGACTCAGCTTCATTTCTCGGATCAACAACGAATAAAAATATTTCACAACGTTCAAAGAAATTGGTAAAATCATACTCACAAATTCAACTTGGCTTAATGCTTCATATCTAATCTTGGAATAGGTTAAAAATGATAGCAAGGAAAAATGAAAAAAAGCATGGACAAATGTGTCGCTGAGGCAACAGCTGATGACACGATAACGTTTTGAAATATCTTCCTTTAGTGAATGTGATCCGAGAACTCTTGAGTCACACATGAAGCATTTCATCACCGACACAGCAGCATTAATATTAATCATTGTTATTACACTTACAATTACCATCATAATAATTACATTTACTGTTATCAAACATGGCACAGGCGACCACACACGTTTCAAAGAGCATTGTTAATTAGAGATTAAGACGTTACAACCAACAACAGCAGCAGTAAGAACATCAACACTGTTAATAATTAGGATATGTAAAACACAGGAAAAGGGCCTAGTTCAGGGGAGACCGCGAGCTGAGCTGTTACCTGCCACGCCGGATAGCAGCTCAAAATCTTACGTAAATCAAATGGGATCGGAGAAGCAAGGTCTGTGAGGCTTTGAATGAATCGCAAAAATATAGTTTTTCAGGAAACGACAGAAATTTACGATATTTGAGTATTTCCTCACAGAAATTTTGGATGAATTCTTTCGCTGTTCATTAAACTGCATCTTGTCGACCTGTACAACGCCTTAGCGGCTGGCAGTTACACCAGTGCTAGTGCAGTGTCCCGGCGGTGCAAGCACAGCCTTAACAACACTGCACTACCAAGCACTGTTCGATAACAATGCACTACCAAGTACTGCCAGACAACATTATCCAACCGAGTGCACGATTTACAATTTCACTGACGTACAGAGAAGCGTTACTTTCAGAACTCGCCAACAGGGAATGAATATTGCGATCATGTACAATCACGATGAAATATACGAATCAAGTTCTCATTTCATTTGAACGTTCATATAGTGATAGGATTTTTAAGTGTACGTTAAAGGCTCACAGTAAAGTTGTGTTTAGAGAGGGAAAGATTTAGGTGCAAGGGCTTTTGTTGATGCCAGGAATGTATTGAAGCGTGAGCTTTGTTAATGCGGGTATGGGGAATAATAGGAATTTTGCCAAAGTTTTAAAGTTACATGAACATTTTCATCAACAATCAATTAGAAATGTTTTCTTTTTAAAGGAATGGCTTTGCTCTTGCTAGACGTGTAATTTAATGAGAATGCTCTTTTCACGTGTACAATGGTTTAAAAAAGACTAAGAATCTATTAATCAAAAAGTCTGTAGCGAGTTACGATTATATTAGTTTTCTGGTCAATTCCTGATTAAGAACCTTGGGTGAAAATGTGTGAACTCATTTTTGCAGAGAAAAGGTTCCTGGCATTAAAACCAAGACTTGCCAATGATTGCCAACTTCTTCGCCAATGATGTTAATGGTATCTGTACCAGCTATTTTTCTGCCACCATACACAACACTGGTTTAAGGAAACTCGGTGAAAGCATCAGTTACAAGCCCCTCATACAGTATCAATATCGTCAACTGTGAAGGCACCGACATTAGCGCAAGAACGGAGCACCGTGCAGGATTTGGATATTTGTGCGCGAAACTTTTACGCACTATGGGAGCATGCAATGTGCTACTTTCCTGCGAGGCAGCTGCTCACCAAATGAACGAGTACGTCCTAAGCACGCAGGACTTCACGCCAACGTGACAGTTGTGCATAAGAAGGCCCACACGTCCTGGCTAACAAATCCTACCAACTGAAGAACATGATTCCTTGCATCTAGGATACGACATCCAGTATTGAAGCTAAAGATCCCTCGGCAATGCCAATGAGAGAGAGAACCCAGGGCGGTTTTGGCTAATGAGACTTGCGGACAGTAATACTCAGTATGTATTTAACTTATATATTTAAACAACTCAGATGCTCTAACTTGCTTGCATGTTTTCATGTCATCATCCAAGGTTAGCTTTCAGTAATAAAATAGGGCAATATTTAACTCCCTGCTCCCAGAAATATGGTAATATTTCATTTTTTTTATAGAGTTGTTAATTCAAGTGTTTCACTATTTCGTAGAGAGACATTAATATTTTTCTTTGTTCAACTTACGATTACTGTGGTGCATACGGCATACTGTGGTGCATACGGTCTGCTACAAATGTTCATACTACGAAAGGTCTTTCCCTTGATTTTTTCAGCAAGTGTTTGAATAAATTTTTTGAATTAATAATTGATGATTCATGTCTCTTTTAAAATAACGACTGTTAATCAATTTCTAAGGTGAACATCAGTTCAAAAAAATCGATCTAACTTAACGAGTCACGCGTGGCTCAGTTCTCGTTTATGTAACTGCTTGTTTGGGTACTGGTCACTGTTAACGCTGCTTTCAGTAACAACACTGGGTAAAATTTCATTCCCTGCGTTCAGTAATACGACAGGAAAAATCTAACAACCTGCTTTTGATAAAATCAGACAGGAATGTTCGGCCTCCTTTTCCATAATACAGATAATTCCAATCTTTCACAAATACGGACAGAGAAATTCGCTATCTTCTGGGCTCAATTTATCATAGATATCCTGCAAGCAGTTTCGTATTTAAGACCAAATCTCTATTCTATACAAAATATGTTCCTTTGTCCTTTGTGTAAGCTTCTCTAGAAATAATTTTAATTTCTTGCAAATTATTTCGCATTTTACTTTCGTATAAAATATGATTCCCCACCAATTTTTGAGTTCAAAACTTAGTTTTATATAGAACCTAACGGGTCACTGGTGATCTAGCCAGTCCTAATAATTTCCGTGATTTGTATGACTGTTCATATAGTGTCCACATCTTCGCTGAATGATCAATATAGGGAAAATCAGAGAGATAATGAAACCTGCATCACAGATCCGCTCATCACACTTCCGGTGTCTCAATAATGAAATGGAATGATTTTTATGTATGAACCAACTTGTTTTGATGATTATCGTGCTCTATCGAACGTTTGTTTCAAGATTATTGGCTTACAGCAAAATACACACTCGGCAGCTCCGTAATCATTGATGTAGCACAACCAAGACTCGCCCTTAGATTGTTCCTCGTTTTCATTAATCATTTTCACCGATGAGGAATAATAATTTTCATTTTCACCAATGCTCCAATTAACTTTTAAATCATAATGAACAGAAAAAAAATTTCCCGGCCGCCGTTGAAGACAACGAAAATTTAAATCAACAACCTCAGACTTGGCATAGAGCTGGTCACGTTGTACCTCAGTAAAGTGGAGTCCTTACGAGTCTCGAATGCAAGAATGAAATGCAATGATGCCACCAGCGGCCGCGATCACGGCTATGTACATCCAGCAACACTGTGCCACTGAACAGAAGGATGTCACTACACGCATCTGCTGGACTCGAGTATTCTTTTCTGAAGAGACCGGCAGCGGTGAAGCTAATGCAGTGAGTAGGACGGCGAGGTTACTGACGCCGTTTGTTGTTTGATTTCTCAGCAAATGCACTTAGGTATGTGCGCATCGCCGTTCGGGTGTGTGTATGTGTATGTAGTGGGCAGTATTCTTGAGCCTGACCATGTAGAATAAGTGAACCGTTGAATCTAAGTTCAATCCCACGATAGCGTTCCCTGTTGTCTTATCCTCCTGGGCTACGTCGGAGGTGTGTATGGAGGTGTGTACGCTGCCATCAACTTGAGCGCGTGTATGTCATATTGTTGTAACGGGCCATGGCCGTAAGTTTCGTACATTCATATTTTACGTTTGTTCGAATTGGTCTGGCATTACTTATGTTTTTTCTGTTTGTTGTAGGTGACGCGAGGGGACAGTTGCCGATGTTCTCTCTCCTTCTCTCTAATACTTTCACAAACTATATAAGACTACGCTCTGTGATACTGTCCCACCATTGTCATGTATTAACGTAGTGTTCGATAAATTAGTTCTCCTCGACATTCTTTTAGCCCAGGGAGGCTGATAGGGAGAAGGCGGATTTAAAACAAGAGCAGATCTTGTTACAGTGTATATATCTTGATGTATGAAAGCGTGAATGAATGCAGCATGTATGTGTCTGTGTAATCATATATGACTAAAAGGTGTGTTACACAAAAATGTATACAAGCACGTATGATTTATGGGGGTATAATAAGTACGTATGTACTGGCCAGAATAATCACTGCAGGTGAATTATGTGCGTCACATGATGGACTTTATCCTAAGCGTATTCAACTGAAAATGAAGTAAAATCGTTTTTGAGCATCGTACAACATTTAAACAACTTTCAAAACTGCTGTGGTGCGGAATTCGTCCTTCATCTTTAATTATAGATCCACTATTCATTCAATCATCAGATGAAAGACTTTCACTTTCAACTTTGGTCGCTGTTCCGACACTCAAAGAAAATTCAGCTCTCCAAAATTTTGTAATTCAAAATGCGGCTTCGAAAAGCTAATTTTTTTATTTTCCGTCACTTGGAACGAAGAAAATTGAACAGGTAGCGAGAGTCTACATGCAGCAGACAAAGAGAAATACAAACCCAACATAAAAACGTGCGACACATGACTAGTAGCTCTACCTCAGTCCATCAAAAATTTCCAAAACGTCAATTTTAGATCAACGCAAACTAGTAACGAAACAACGAACACACAGTACGTACAGACAGCCAACAAAAAATTCTTAGATAAAAGCCACCCATATTGACGCCAAATTTGACACAAATACAAAGGAACATAAAGATATTTCTACGTGTTCTTGTATCTCCCCTTACGAGAAGCCAGCACGGCAGGACAACACAACAGGACAAGAGCGAGAGGACTGAGAGATGACTGCAACCTGAGAAGCGTAACTAGCACCAAAATGGCTGGTGGAGTACGAGCCGCGACGTTCATGTATGATATAATAGAAGCTAGGGCGTACGTCACAGATATTTTACGGCAGAATATGGCCAGTTTAGTAATGGTCTCTGCGGGAGTGTTGCGTCGAGAGGCGCGTTAAAGGGCACACGCACTTATGCCAATTAGGAGCATTGGTCGCTGAGGCGCATGGTGTAACTTTTCTATAGTGACGCACGAATGTGCCAGTCTATGGTCACGCAAGAATCTACCAGTTTATGGTGACGCACGAATGTGCCAGTCTATGGTCACGCAAGAATCTACCAGTTTATGGTGACGCACGAATGTGCCAGCCTATGGTGACGCACGAATGTGCTAGTTTATGGTCTCGCACGAATGTACCAGCCTATGGTGACGCACGAATGTGCCAGTTTATGGTGACGCACGAATGAATGGTGACGCACGAATGTTTGGTGACGCACAAATGTGCCAGTCTATGGTGACGCACGATTGTTTGATGACGCACAAATGTGCCAGTCTATGGTGACGCACGAGCGTATGGTAACGCGCGAATCTACCAGTTGGTGGTGACGCAAACTGGTGACGCGAATCTACCAGTTGGTTTTTTATCATCATCAACTTTGTACATACATTGTGGCGCAAATATCATATTCATATACTGTACACTAATGAGATACGCTTTTAAAGTAGAAGTTACTCGGTAAACTCTACTAAAATATGATTTAAAATATAACTTTAACAATTTAAAGTTCGAACTTTCCATTTACTTCATTGTGACAGGAGCACAAGCACGTCATGTGTCCCTGACGCTTCCCATAACACTCATTACCATCATGAAAAAGCCTACAGTTGCTACCTCTTGTTACCTCCTGGTATTGAGGGTAGTATGGGCTACATGTTGTGTTTACGGCCCTCACTGCCAGGACAAAAGCTCTAATTTGCCCTTCTCGAGAAGGGCACAGGATCACAAGTAAATATGGGTCGGATATGCCAAAATATCCCTTCGATGTAGCGGAACAGCTGGAAGTGTTGACTTCCTGATCCAAGATCTGCCGACTTGGTTCACCTACGTGTTGGATGTTCGGACAAATTTTTTCATGTTTGAGCTTTTTCCGAATGAAATTTGAGAACTGAGCATCTGGGAACTGAGTAAAGTGGCCGGAGACTCTGACTCATAAACGGCAAATTTCTTGATAAATCTGCACGCAATACGTGAGGTTTTATTCTTCAGCCGGCTTAGGGGGTCTCTGGGCAACAGAAGCATGCGTCGAACACGAGCTTCCAATAATTGGCTTTAGTTTACAAAATGTGTAATAATAAACTTTCACTTATCATCCTTGAAGTTTACCTTGATAAATCGGGATTGGCTTGAACGGAGATCTCTCAAAATAAAACCATAGCTGCTCTTCTAGAATGATTGCCAGGTAAGGGAGGAAAAATAGCACTTGCTTTCGGTGCACACATGCTGGAAATAACTTACTAGAAAATCATAAAACTCTTGTTAGGGGAATCTACATAAAATTGAAGACCTTATTTTTAGTGAATATCACTTACTCGGTTCTGAAAATTAAAATGCAGAAACAATGCTGTCTCGGATAAGAGAAGTAACAGTGAAAGTGTTTGATGAAGTTACGTTCGAAATACTTATGACTGAAGATGAAGCCCACGATATTCAGGGGATATAATTTCCATGGATACGAAACTGGCTCACTGGTCGCACTCAGAAAAAGCGACTCGCGATCAATTTAGTGTCTGGACAGAGTAAATTTTTCAAGGGTTCTTCGAAGAAACGTTTAGACTCGCTACTCTACTTTTCACCGTCTATATCAACTACCGTGACCTCGGAATCATAAGTAAAATTAAGGAATTCGCAGGTGACAGAAATTTGAACAGAACTTTCACCGAGCGGGACATAATTACTGTTCCAGCATACCTTAACCGTCTTCTACAATGAACCGTAACCTGACGAATGAGCTTTAGCATCGAAGAATGCTCATCAATGCACATCAGAACTTATCATCGACACTTTCTGCACTCAATGTATGATACTCCCATTGAAGCAGTCGACTAGACCAGCGAAGGAATCGTGGCATCATCATCGCGTAAGATCTCAAGCATGACTAACAAGCAGGAAAAAGCGTTAAGAGTCCAAGTAGAATTCCCAGCTTTATAGTAAGAAACTTTGAATTTCAGTCCATGGGCATAGTTTTTACCTGTTATGAGAGGCTAGTCCGATCATATGTAAAATGCAAAGTTAAACTCTGGTCCCCAATCCGAAAACGGGATGTCACTCAAATGGGAGAGAATTCAACTTGAAGCAACGAAAATCAATTCAAAACTCTTTAACCTCAGCAATCAGTGACGTCAACAGACTTGAGAAATTTCCCTTAAAATAAAGACCATTGCAAGCACAATCAATCGGAACCTACTAATACTCTAATGACTTTAGAGTTTCCCCGCAAGCACTTTTCGACAATGAGGAAAATGTCTGAAGCAGAAAATAGTAAAAAAAAATTATGATAGCTCAGGCCCTAATTTTTTCTCCTTAGACAATTGTCAGAATCTGTAACCAGCTTCTAGAATATGTCTCAGTAACACGTTTAATACGTTCAGAAATCATCTTGACCCATAGTGAGTCAGCAATTCTCCAGCAATCCAAAGTACGAGAGTAGACCAGAATTCCTGGATTTTGAAAAGCAAAAAACGACAGGTATTTTCAGGAATCACGCTTCGTTATATGATATATGTGATATATTTACGATTCCACTGTTAGTGCCTAATCGGATAGTTTTGTTTATATGGCGTGAAAACATGAGGTGATCTCGGTTCTACCATTACTAACAATGCAAAGAAAAATGTCCAACTACGGGACCACGCTTTGCGTAACTACCGGGTTAAGAGATATTCTGTTAACACGAATGTACTGGTGCTTGTGTGAGAAAATTGATCATTGTTTATCTGTTTCTTTGATGCCTGTGAGTGACTGATACCTGATGGCACGGAACTTGAGGACAACCCGAGAATGAGCGGAACACTTGGTTCGTTTCTGCTGCCACATTCTGGAAGTACTCTACCTACATCATATTGTTCAGGTCGGAAAGTTCATTGCATTTTCGGTTAATACTTACTAGTTACATTCATATTAATTGCCATAATTGATACGTTTTTTCAAAATTTTCACAAGAAATTAATTTTACATGAAAGAAAAAACATTAAACAAACTATGATTTATCGTAGCAAAAAAGTTCGTCGCTCCGCGAGAACTATAAAGTTTCTCATTTCCGTTTAAATAAAAATCTGACGCTCACTAAACGTAGTCCATGGCAGTCGTAGCTTCACACATGAGTTCCCTGCTCCGACATTACTGTCTTTTCTGCACCAAGCGAACAAAACAGTAATTAAAACGTAGTGTAGACGTATTTTGAGGCCATTGCGAATGACGAGACAAGGGAAACACGAAAGGCAACCAAGTTCATTAGTAAGTTTATTATAATTAATATTTTATGACTCATTGTGAACACTAGGGTTTGTAAGGAATGTACATACATGTACTTGAGAACACGCCTCACAAAATAGAGGTCGTATGAACAGCGTGGCAGATGGTTCCCTTAATTTTAGGCGCGCGCACATATTTCTCGACAAGTTGCTTACTTCGGGTTCGAAGATCTTTTCGTTGTAGCATGTAATCAATTCTGGCAAGTATTCTTTTAAAAAAAAAAATTTAAATTATTTAGCAATAGAAAAATTTGATAATTGTCACTGGACTGGTAAATGAGTCCAGCGTTAATAAAAATTTCCCGAGAACTACAAACAAAACGCCCGTTTACGTTTTCAAACCTGAAATCGGAATGAAAAAACTCAACCTAATGCAGAAGCCAATTGTTAGCTAATCATCTCAAAATAACAGGGAGTAATGCACATGAGAAGCCCTTCCTTCTCGTCGACAGTGTGTAGGAACGAAAAAGTACAAATGGTTTTTACTGAAGCTCCTCGTCTTTTTGAACGCCAAAAGATTTGAATCAACAACTCAGAAGTGTTATATAATGACCACAAGTAACTACTTTAATACAACGAGGCAGGCAGTACGAGTAAACGTGACACCTGTTAAAACATAATCAGAAAATATTTCCATAAAATGAAGCAGGATTTTATCACTACGCGGGAAAATAGAACCATTACTAACACCGATTTGCGTATTCGTAGCTTTTTTACTCAGCTGTAGAAGTTGTGACTGCACTAGAACACATCGCATCACACATTCCGCTCAGACTACACACATTCCGCTCAGATACAGACTAAGCATTAGGCGAGCAAGCAAGAATCACACAGGACAATTTTGGAGGAATACATCCTTTAGAACAGGACACATTTGTGTGTTCGAATGTCTCAGTACACATTTATAAACTTTTCTTATGTACATTTATAAACGCTAACTCAAGTGTTTGCAGTGTATCACTCTTGAATAGGAGGTGGTATTTACGGCAACTGGTAGGCAAGTGCACTGATGCATATCTTGTCTGCTGATGGATGCGCACCGATCATGTCAGGCAACTGGGTTTTTCTCCTCTAAAATAAACCAGTTAATGTGTCACTCATTAATAGCAATTAATACATTTTTATCACTCATGTATTCCAGTTTCGGTAACACATAATTTAGTTCACTTTAATCTAGAAGACAAACCTGAACAGGTCTACAATGTTAAACAAATTTTATGTTAAGATAAGCCAAAATTTGTAAATTTTTAAAGATTGAATTTAAATTTAATTCTCCAGTATTATGTCATTCTTCAAGTAACTTCAATAAGGACAAATGAGACCCAAGAAGTGTCATTTTCCATGATGTTTTTCTTATTTTTGATATATCTGCTTTGTAGTCATTTTTTATTAAAAAAGGTATTACCTCGGGTTTGCGATGGTGAAACGCCGGCCAAGTATTTTGTGTTCAGGGGTTAAAAATGTATTACAACCAAGACGCGCAATTTAAATAAATTATGCTAATCAAAGAACCGATAAAAGCTCACCACTAAATTTCTGCCCTTCTCACTGCGAGTACGCCACAAAGAAGCTTCCATTAGGGGCGCATAAAGGCATTGCTTTGGAATAGATGTGCACTTGAAATATTGGCAGCCTCACTGAAAACACTAACAAGTTAAAAATCTTAAGACTCTTGGTGACCTCGTGGTTAGCGCACTCGTTACAAGTGGGGGTTGAGTGGTTGAGCCTCGGAATCTCACTGATTCTTTTCACTGAGAAAAGGAAGAAAGCCACATATTTTTCACCCACACCAGATGTTTCAAATGAGTACCGGTTCGATCGCGGAAACCGTCATCTCATCCTAGTGTTGGTACGCACTGACAACACTAATGGATGATATGACACGTAGCAACTAGGGACGAAGGATCCTTAATTTAGCGCGCGAGTGGCCCGACCATAGTCCTTCAGGCCGACTAACACCAGCAGAATACGCAATTTGTGACCAACGTAATCGTGACGACAAGGAACAAACTAAGATTCCTGCGCTGAAAAGAGAGAATCATCGTTTTGAGCCGACCAGCATGGTTACAATGCTTTATGCAGCAAATCAATTTGACAATCGATATAAATGCGAAGGAATGAGTAGCGTGGGAGGCAGAGACGAACGCGTCGCATGGCGTGAGCCACCTGCATTTCAGCTCAGCATTGAAATGACCCGTGCCTAGCAACTGATATACTTTCAAGTATTAGTCACCCCGCAGCTAAGCACTTATACGCACGCACTTCATTGATTTGGACAATTTTTTATTTAAAAAGAGGCCATGACCTATGATCAAACCGATGCCATGTAATGTTCCATTTTAGGCCGTTTCCCGTATCTCATTTTCTGGCCGATGCAGGCTCTATACATTGACTAAAGGCCAGGAAACGTGGAGGGTTTATTTGGAACTGCGTTACACGCAGAGATAGGCATGACAAGCACACCTGCTCCAGGGCAGGGCTCAAGTGCGGTCAAGCTGCCTGATCACAGCACCACACACACACACACGCTCCACACTACGCACACTCTTCTTCCTTTAACCCTTTGAGTTCGAAAATTCAAATGGTTTCGGAAAGAATTTCCAGGGGAAACAGTTCACAGTACTCTGAAATTTCAGTGAAAATACCCCAGTGTGGGTGTATTTCGCTTAAGGAAGCGACTGCTTCTTTATTTTAATGTAAAATTTTTTGAATCTTTAAAGCTCTATGCTTGGCAAGAGAAATTTTCGATTTTGAAAAAAAAAGTTTTAAATATTCGAAGAAATCATTCATAAGTTTTGGCCCAAACTTATCAGAAAACGAACGAAGGTCAGAAAAAAACTTGCTCAAGTTAAATAGAAAGGTTATTGTACATGTTGCGCGGACCCTGTGGCATGAACTTAGAGGTAATCAATGATAATTTACGCGAGCAAGATTCTGAAATGTCTAAAAAATAGTTTCATGGCTGCCATTAATTTCCCTTATTTTGATATTCACTTCAAAATATTTCCTCACTAGCTAAATCACTTTAAAATTATGTTAGAGGCCCTAAACTGAGAGCACCAGCCACCTTGGCACTAAAGTAACCGTCAGTACCCAAAGGGTTAACCGCAGAGTTGAGCGGCAAAGTCAATGAGGTAAATCGTGGGCTGGTTACAGTTAAGCACCAGTGTAATCCCCCAAAGGTTGCCGTTACCAACGTATGATATTAAAGAGTATAATTCTGATGATAATCAGCGAGAGAATAACTATGTAATTATTTTCGACAATCACAAAAAGATTAAATAACCGAGATAAGAACATGTAAATCAGAACTGAATTATTGACGCCTCATGCCATGTGCCCCAGTCATTTTCTGCGTCTCTTCAATGCTACCCAGAAAAAAGCGTGCACGTGCGTATGTACGTAATGTTAACAGATGTATTCGCATGTGTGCAGGTACCAGGCCTGGCTACAGCTGGTCTCGTAGTGATGAGCAAGACGTTACCACAAACTGGTCAAGGCTAGCCACTACATCAGCAAGTTAGCATGTCATTGACCTCCCAAGGCTAGTGAGTCACGTAGTGTAGCAGCAACAGTTTTCATAAATCACATTACTTGTAGTCTGGAAGTCAGTTCAGTGAAAGTGACCAGTAATGGTCACTTCGTACTTGGCCAGTACGCCAGTTGGTACACTGCCACTAGTTATCATCCGACAGGTCAGCAACTAGGCGATACAAATAAAGACGTCTCGCCTGACTTCAATGCTGGGAGACGCGCAGTCACGACAGGGCCCGCGCGATCAGTACCGAGTGAGCAATGTTCAATAAAAATTCGAACAACGTCATTGTAGCCAGATCTGTTATGCGGGGCTTCACGACATAAATCTTCAAACTCATCACTGCTGCCATCATTTTTTGTATAATAATTATTTATTTAATGTTCGGTGGCTCTGACTGGTTTTCCATGTAATAATCCCCATGGCGTAGTGTTGATCATTCGAGCTACGCCTTTCGCCTGATCCGAATTTGTTGCCCAGTCAACGAATGATATTTAGTCACGTAGTTGGTCAGCCAATCAAGAAAACATTGAGGTCGTCAATAATGGTATTTCAGCCTATCCTGTAAGCAAATCTGCCACATCGGTGAATTTGCTCCAAGTTAAATGATAACCGAAGCGCAAACGCAAGAATGTCAATTGAATTTCCGTAAAACAACTTGGAATCTATACAACTGTTGAGAGCCGAATATTTCACTAAAAACTAATTACAAAGCCATTCAAAATAACAAATATCCAATTCTCAATCAAATTCAGTACAGTCGATCAGTCAAGCCAGGAAGAATCAGCGAGGTCAGCACAGGGTCGCTCAACAAGTAAATCATTTCACTGAAAGCTAACAAACTATCTTGTGTCGTCAAATCGCTTTACGGATATAAAATGTCTATAAACATCATCCGCAAAAATTTGCTCATCGAATTTTAAAATAAAAGATTTCTCATAAACTTGATAAGATAGATTCAAAAAAACAAATTCTGTCGACAAAATAAGGAGAAAGCCTTCTGTTTTGTCAGAGTTATATAATGCTGAAATTGAGAGCACATTCAAGGTGCAAATGGAACCAAACACTACCGTAAACAAAGATAAATAATTAAATTCCCCGATGTTCAGCACCAAATTCATATAGTTGTGAAAAAATCTACTCGCATGCCAATTCGCTTAAATGCGGGCATGGAGGCTAAACAATTGGCTTTGAGTTCAAATAAATGTTTGATCATTTCGTATAGGACCCAACAGCAATGGAAGTGAATGAAGTATCTTTTTCGAACATAATTTGGAGAGAGAACTTCACTCCCATTCGCTTCATTTCAATTCGCGAACAAATGAGGCCAAATTGCCGATGCATTCCAACGAGACAAATGTATAGGCCCCTTCCTGAACATAAGGCTTGTATACTTAGAAAGATATGTACACCGAGGATCTAGAAATTCAAATTACCGAAATATAGGCATTTCTGCACATTTTGGAAACTTATTCAATTAGTTAACTCCAAAAGCCTCAGATGGCTTAGCTGACCTCAAGTTTTGAAACTATGCAGTTAATTTAGCTTCTGTTTTAATACAACTTATCTTAGCTCAAAACTTAGATGACAGACCGTCAGAGATGAATACCTAACCTTTCTAATATCCTAATTTTTGACAACAATCAGAGTACCTAAATAGTCCCTAACGGTGGAGATTTTTACTGGGAACATTTGAGGGCTGCGTTCGACAGCCATGACTTGACAAGGAAAGCAAGCTCTGCCTGCCAGGCGTTCAGATCTCGTAAGGTTGGCCAGTGACTGGATTATAGGAGGTCAATGACCAAGTGCAACATACTCGGAAATTACCTGCATACAGAATTAAGGGTTCAACATTTACATTACCGAACACCAGGAGTTCGTTACGGATTTTGGTTCAAACAAAATACTCTGAACCATCGATGTAACAGAGTTCACGAGATTCACCTCAAAAAGAATTTAACACGTAAACAATTTTTCAGGGCGTGGCAGAAGTTATGAAATGACGTTGCCACTCAACAAACATATGAAGAACGATATTAGCTCGTCAGAAGCAGATTTTGCATAGCAGCCCCGATCAGTTACAAAAATAAGAGCTTGTTGTTTTAGGATATTGTCTCAAAACAAAATTTACTCCTAAATAAACATCCATCATCATTTCCAACTTCGCTCGAAACTTGACCTCAGCAAACTAAGTTTTCCCAGAACTCCTCACTGCCGAGCCCTTCACAACAAAAGTGCCACACAAACGGTATCCGGTTCAAGACATAAATTCCTTAGAAAATGTAGTAAAAATACTCCAAGGAGTTCGATTACGAAGGGCTAGAAAGTGACTGCTGAGTTGGAGTGCTCGAAGACAAGTTTCGACCGCTAAAAAATCTTAATCAATTGAATGATGGAATGCGCCTGGCAAATGAGCCTTGATTAACGATGGGATGAAATAAAGGTCTCAAGTTGGTGACGTCAGTAATTGCATTCTCTAAACATTCCCCCTCAATTTACAGGGTAAATTTTATCGTTAATTTATTTCATTTATATTCTCCTCGAATTTCAATAAAGGCTTGCTACTGGCACTCACTGTAAGCTAGATACATATATATATAGAAATATTTTGAATCTCTGAACCGGCGATGAACATTAAAGTTCATGGTAACAGCAAAGATAATAACATTTTCATTTGATCACTGGCCAGGTATACAGTAACCCCGAATAAATTCTCATTTAAAATTCCCGTGCTTTAGCTTCATCAAGTAGCAGCTTAGAAAATAAACGCGGATGTTGAGATCACACCTCAGACTGTTGCTGCGTAGCGCTAAAAAGCAAAAAGTTTAAATCTTTCTCAATTTTTCCTTTCCCATTACATCAAACTCTGATAATGAAGATGGCTCACAATTTCACTTCAATGAATATAAAACGACAAAAATATAGAAACAACACTAAACAGCGAACGCTGCTACTTATGGCACAGTAAACAGTCAGAATACTTGTGTTTTAAACAATGGTTCATAATTAAATTTTTTCTCTTTCCTATTTAGAGCCGTTAGGGAAAATTGCTTTCAAGTTCCCGCAAACTTAAAAGTACATCATCAGTTTTTTCGGCTCATCCTCACATAAGTGAGAGTGACAAGTTGACGTAAAATTAAATGCAAGGAAACTGTACAGATAATAGTTTTATTATCTTACGTTCGTAGCGGTATTCCACAAACGGAACCGTACTGAAGAAACGATACCCTAAAATTTGGTAAACATGGGTCTTAATTCTAAATCGGAATGCGGCGCAGGCAACTTCATCACGTACAAGTTCACACACATCTCTCTTCTCGTGCATGCCAGTCTTATTCCCTAAAGGATTAGGTACTAAATTACACAATTGATTTTTTCACTAGTAGTGTACATTAGCTTAAGATTACATTTCCAGGTGTAAGCATAAAACGTCTACACTAGGAAATGGTTTCCCTCGGACAGAAACCTCATCAACGTGTCGATACAACCATTTGACACGAGACTAACATCAGCCTAGCAGACTTTAAACTCCTCAAGTCAACAACGACGATCATTCACCAGCATTCAAGAGGAAGAAATTTTGACATTAGCCCTCTATACAGACTCTCACACGCGGGAGATCAATGATCTCGACGAGAAAGCTCCGACATTTTTTTGAACGACAATTTTAAACAAAGAGAAATAATTCCTGAAGACAGTTCGAATTAACACAGTTCTACACCTCTAATTCCCTGCAATTTCGACGGTAGGACACCATTCTACTTGAATACAATTTTTAATCGTCTACCACACTACGTAGATCAGATATTCATGTCCATGGTAGTAGCAGAGGAAGAGGAAGAAGAAGCTGCCGCAGCTGCTGCAGCAGCGGCAGCCGCAGCAGCAGATTGCTGTATTTGCTGCATAAGCTTTTCCCCGTGCCTCTTCTTGACATGCACTGCCATCTGCTCTATCTCTCTGAACTTGGCCCCACAAAAAGCACATTTGTGCACTTTCATATCATGCCTCCTGGCCAAATGGTCCTTGAGCTCCCACACTGAGTCGAGCGTGCACGGGCACAGCGGGCACGAGTTTCTTTTGCAACTTTCAACTGCAAAGGAAGAAAGAGAAACCACCGTCAGCCAGAGACATGATCTGATGTGCACCTCTACTTCTAACCCGTCTCCCCAAAATGCTGTGATAAGCACCACTACCATATTTTAATGCACAACATTCCACAGTTTATTTTTGACGTGCCACATACTCTTAATCACACGAAGAAAAATAGTAAGCAGTAATTGCCTCTCGTTTCCCTCGAATCCAAATATTTCAGAGGTGGGAGAGACGTGAAAAAAAGCCGTTCGCGAAAATAAGATCAGCTGCGAAAAACTGTCTCACCGTTGCTTTACTCCCAATCCATAAATCCATCGAAATACTTACAAGATCCTTTTAGAAGGAAAAGCAGAAAAAATATTACCGCAATCAAATGGTTATATTATACTTCGAAGTGGCTTTTGCTTTCTGAGCAGCGTGCATCACCGTACTGTGTAATACAAAAAAGCACCAAGCCTTGCTGCTTGACTCAGCAATGCTCATGGCGGATATCCGAAATCGAGACAACATCAAGCAAGATCGCCCATGTTCCCGATTCGCCACCACACGCTAATGACAGTCACACGCTAATGATCGGGTATCCTAGAAGTCCATGAAATATCTATCATGGTCTTACACCTCCACCCACGCAAATTTTCTTTGGTGTTACAACAAAAGAAAAAGAGCTAGAAATTACAGCGATTTTTGGCCAAAAAAGATCAGATTGAAGCGATTTAGAATGATCGCCGAACGGGTGGGTTACAACGCAACTGCCATCTTCTTCAGGAATCAACCCCGGCAGGCAATGAATGTTCTACCAGACTTGATGGAAGACAAGGGTCACTGACTTCTCAACTCAATCAAGCATGAAGCCCAACTAAAAGACGGTAACTTCAAGCACAAGTGAGCGCAGGAGGTCTTTCCACGTGGCGATTACACTAATGGATCAAGGTTCATTAGGCTACGAAATGAAAAAGTTATCGCGATGCTGAAACAGAAAATGTGCTAGCAAAACTAAAACTAGGGCATGATGCAGCCACAAGAACGGGAACCCTCACATAAACCACACAATTATTTTCGAGAACTCTGACAATCTAGTTGGATTGCTTGTTACTTCGCTTGGTTTCCAGTCTCCGCCTTGCTCCAAAAATAACAGGACAAAATTTAAAATTTACACACGCTGTACTAATGATACTGTTAGAAGACCCTTTTACGATGAATATAATAAAAAATTAGGTGAAATATACAATCTGATCCGATGGGCGGAATTGTGCAGATAAAATGAAATCTCGGCGGCAGTACTGTCTCTTGTAAAATCAGACACCGAAAGCCCACGAAATCTGGTGCTCAGGTGCGTGATCAGAGCGATGAGTCTATGTGCCTCGAACCACCTGACCAAATACTGAACGAAATAAATCAAAGCAAGAATTTAGGGTCAAACTACGAAGCTAGATTTATAATAAGAATTTATTGATGAGCGAAAAAATTGAAATAAATGGGCTTCTTTACATTACTGATGGTGTTACTCCAAAAAGATATTTCATACGAATTTGTCGACTGAAGAGAACGAATAACTACGTTTGACAGAAAGGTCATTGAACCCAATTCGTTGAGACATATTTCCTTCAAATCTCAACTAAATTTCAATCACACTCGTCAGAAGCTAGATATAGAGAGGTAGTTTATGCATCTTTCATATCTACCAAGTGTAAATGAAATTAATGCTTCGTTACCGCGATGATGGTCGATATCGCAAATATGTCACTGCATAAATCAAGGACCACCGTGAGTGACCAGGCCGCTGGACTCAGAGAGTATATTTGCGCAGCGCTGGAGTTTCCGCAAACCATTCACGAAAACCTATCACGTTATTCCACAGGGGTCGTTCACACTGCGGTACGAAATCGTAGGTTCATGAGCATAAAGTACAATATGAATTAAAAATGAAAGAAATAGTGGTCGAATAGGTGGCATATTTATTCAGTCCGCCTGTTTGTCAATAGGTTGTAGGTCAATGCATATACGTCACGAATACTGGTACAATGAGCAGCGCACAAATCCTCAATGTTATACACTGTAACTTCATGGATGTAAGTACGCTGAGACGTACAGCTGCCCGTCAAGATACTGCGCACGTGCACACCCAAATCTCTATCGAACTGAAACCACACCCGAATGAATAAACCTTTACGTGAGTGATACTTACGCGTCAGGCACCACAGAAGTAGACATCATCAACATCACATACATTAAAATTTCAATAAAATAGATGTAACTTCAGTGCAGTCGAGAGAACACTCGTACACGACATGAGACCTACGAGAAATGTTGCTTTACAACAAACTGAGGAGGGCGATGCAGTTCTGCACAGGTACGGGTGTACCGTTATGGGTGTACGTACATGATACCGAGTGCTCAAAAAAGCATGTGAAACCATATTGGAAGTAGAAGATGAGGTGGATGTAAAAGGTAAAACAGTTACAAATAGATGCGGCTACAAGAAAAGGATGGTCAGAAAATCAGGAGCTTAGAAACCGAATGGCGTAAAATGAGTGCACGTGGACAAAAAATTACATACATAAACCGAAAGGTAAGGAAATAGATAACCGAATGGCAAGGAAATAAATAACCGAAAGGCAAGGTAATAGATAAGTAGGTAAACCGTGTCGAAACCAGAAAAATAATCGAAAATATAGCGAATAGTACGGAGAAAAATGTGCATGGACACCAAATGAACAGAAAAAGACCTAGAGACAGGAGCAGCAAAAGGAATTGTTACGAAAGATTGTGAACTAAACGCTTGTGTACAAAACAATGAACGACAAAATTTTCAACTTCATATTGCAGTAACGTACTATGGAAAATTAGAATGGAAATAACAAAACTGAGAAAATTAGCAGAAATTCAGACGGAAGCGAGGCAGAAGAGATATTGCTACACCAAAACCACGAATAAATATGACCATTACGTCAAAAGAATGAGGTATTGCAGACGTCGGAGTGCCGGAAGACCCAGAGTAGCCAAGTTGAAAGATTAACAAAGATATTAGGCTGTTTAACTTAATTGGAGTTGCCAAACGAAACGCGAAGGCTGATTCAAAACGCCCGAGGCAGGAACGAACGAGTAATAATTTGTTAAGCCGATCACCTAAGAACGAGTAATAATTTATTAAGCCGATCACCTAAGAAATAAAAAGTAGGAGTGGATTGAGTAATCAAAACAACATTTATGCATACTAAAACGGGTAGAAAATTTTGGAGGGCTTTCGTCCCAAATGAAGGTAAACTCCAATGAAAAAATGATTTTATCACTACAAACCGTATCACTACAAACCACTACCGATTTTATCACTACAAACCGTTTTTGCTCTTAAACTGTGAGTTCACAATTCCATCAGTAAATAGACCATTAGAGAATTACGCAGCTCAAACAAAAAATAAAGTTTAATCCCACGACCTCTCTCGGAGTTTGCACGTCTAAGGCCTAAAATTGAGATAAAAATCTTGTGAAGTTTATGAAATTTGTAATCCAAATTGTTCGAGCCATTGAGTTGAAGGCTCGACGCAACATTTCATTTTTGAAAAGAAAGCAACGACTACCATGATGTTTATTTCGGATGTCAGAACGTAGGAGTAAAGAAAAGTCTTCAAAATACCGAAAAAATATTAAATGAGAGCATTACTGACTCGAAATGTTTTTTTAAAAAATGAGTTAAGACTGAAATTTCTGTGAGTGGTTTTTGCTCACAAACAACACTTATCACAGCGCTAATATTTACCAACCGCAGCTCTTTTTTGGGCAGCATAATTTCAATTTTTTTCCACACGCACATCGATAAGAATAGTACAAAAATTTAGCCATTCCAGTGAAACTAAACTATTTTTTAAAACATACCTATACAACTATTAATATAAATCCATCACAAAATCGGCATTTGTCAACAATTACGCCATAGCTTCCCTCGTAGAAAGTGTGATACTTCAAAGTTCACAGTATTTGTCACTACGTACAATCTGGTGTACACTGGTAGGCAACGCAGTTGAGTTTGCTAGTTATCAAAAATAAACCTCCGAAGAATGAGGCATTTCCATAATAAAAATGTTAATTTCATTCTTGAAAGATTACCATATTTAAGAAATTTGACACAGTGTAAAGTCAACTAACCATTTTTGCCAGTCTTTCAAATTAGCCCATACAGATACTATACCTTAACCGATGGATTTTTGATCACACACTTGAACTAACTGTTATAACATGAACGTCATCTAAGCATGAACGTTAGGCCTTGAATAAAATATTCTGATGTTTTACCCATGGTTTCACTGAATATGACGAAAACCTTCTATGATTCATGGACCCTTTTACAACTCGACACCCACGCCGATGACGCGTCTGCACTACAATTTCACCTACAAGGTGCCTTTCCAAACATGTAAACCCTATGAAAACTACTACTAATCATATCACCTATCTTTCATCATAAGAACGGTGATTTGACATCCCGCCTTACACGATAAAAAGTTAGCTTTCATTACCCTTTTTCAAGTATTATTGCCCGAACACAAAACCGTGATCCACAACTGGTTTTTTAATCAGAAACGGTCTGAATAAAGCCCTTTTTTGTGACGCAGTTAGGCCTACTATAAGTATTGCACTTATTTAACAAATAATCCCGCATTTTATAGTATTTCAGTGACAAAAAACGACATAAAAAGTAATTCGTCGGAGTTTTCTATGATTTGTATTAAAATGTGTGGGTATCGCGAGGCGAACAGATGCGCGAGCGTACCGTTCGGCGATTACACACAGTATATGGGGGTATGTGCCGTGAATAAGAACTTGTATAATGACTGCGTCCTACACGAGCTGCGCTAATAACATGGACACGGTTCGGTTGTACGCATCAGCATTACATTTTTGGCAGCAAATTACACTGAACAAAAATGTCACCTCTATATAAGCTAATGGTTACAACTCCGGCGAGTCTTATATCCTTGCACAGAAATAACGCATGGTGCTCGCATTGAAATACCAACTGTCATCACGCACAAACGTTGAAATTACAGCTTCAAAGCGTTTCCCCAGAGACAAGCGTACAACTTTTAAACAATTTTTTAATTCAGGGAATTTAAACGTTTATAACTAAGCAAAAAAATTGAAATTCAAAATTCTTTAACTTAGTAGTCTTCCCCACACGAGTGAATAGCAACATAGCAGACTGTGATTGAATGCAAGTTATTCCCGAATGAAACTTAGCAACATTTTAGTGTTCAAGCAAATACTGATGATAACCCGTCATGTAAACTCCGTACACAACAGCAAATGATAATTGGGAGTGAGCAAGAATGTATACGTGACGTGTGCAATTATCTTCAAATGACTACAGATCCAAGGAGTGGATTGGCTAACTGGCAATTGATCCTCGCGATGGTTCGGCTAGCTGGTAACTGACCCACGCAATAGTTTAGCTAACTAGCAATTGATCCACGCGATAGTTCGGCTAGCTGGTAACTGATCCACGCAATGGTTTAGCTAACTGGCAATTCATCCACGCGATAGTTTAGCGAACTGGTAATTCATCCACGTGATAGTTTAGCGAATTGGTAATTCATCCACGTGATAGTTTAGCGAACTGGTAATTCATCCACGCGATAGTTTAGCGAACTGGTAATTCATCCACGTGATAGTTTAGCGAATTGGTAATTCATCCACGTGATAGTTTAGCGAACTGGTAATTCATCCACGCGATAGTTTAGCGAATTGGTAATTCATCCACGGGATAGTTTAGCGAATTGGTAATTCATCCACGTGATAGTTTAGCGAACTGGTAATTCATCCACGTGATAGTTTAGCAAATTGGTAATTCATCCACGTGATAGCTTAGCAAATTGGTAATTCATCCACGTGATAGTTTAGCGAATTGGTAATTCATCCACGTGATAGTTTAGCGAATTGGTAATTCATCCACGCGATAGTTTGGCGAATTGGTAATTCATCCACGTGATAGTTTAGCGAATTGGTAATTCATCCACGTGATAGTTTAGCGAATTAGTAATTCATCCACGTGATAGTTTAGCGAATTGGTAATTCATCCACGTGATAGTTTAGCGAATTGGTAATTCATCCACGCGATAGTTTCGCGAACTGGGAATTCATCCACCTTGTAGTTTAGCTACCTGGAACTGATCCAAGCGAAAGTTTAGGCAACTGATAACTGATTGAAGGAATAGTTTGAGTAACTTATTGAAGAAAAGACAGTTTGAAGATAACTGAAAAATTTAAAAAACTGAACTGTTGTAGGAATAAAAATAAAATCATTCGATACAGGTTATGCTAACCAAAATTAAAATGGAACGCATGGGTTGACTTTGATCACAACGAATGATGATGAACTGATAGAAATTGAGGGTTTTGAAGTGAGGGTGAAAGGACGAGTACTTCACGGCGTAACGAGGGCAGCTAGGCCTGGCGTGCGCGGTGCCGTAACGAGGGAGGGAGATGAACACAGAGAAGAACGGGCTGGGGGAGTGTTAGTGGTTACGAGGGAACACGAGGAGGGCAAAGGAAGGGTAATAAGAGAGGTAAGTGGGCAACCGACATTAACAAAGCAAAACCACGCAAATCAAAAGCAGCAGTAGCGCAGTTAGTTTAAACTTAACACATGCTTTGTTCCGCACACGTGGTTACAGCAGCCACACCGATTCATGACAAAATGCTTATGTCGAATATTTTCCAACAGTAAAATACTTGAACTTGATACGAGAGTAGCTTTACTGCTCGCTTCGAGGCAAGCGAACGTCTTACAAAAGAACAATAAGCACTGAGATCAGTCGGCGAGGCTAGCGTAGTTAATAATAGGAAGACCCACAAATAAGCGTTAATAACAGTACCATAATTATTAATATTATTAGTATTAATAGGTAAGGACAAAGCAGGACACTAGAGCAAACAGTGCATGTGTGAAGCAGCAGCAGCAATGGTTATCTCGACAATATCATTAATATCATTATCATCGTCATTATTATTATTATTATTATTAATATCATTACCATCATCAAGAACAACAGTAACAAGGAACTAAAAATAGACCGAACTGAGTACATCCATCTCTTTATTTTGCTTGACATTTAATAAGTAAAATACCACGCATTTCGTGTCATTCAACCCAACACTCAGATTTTAAAGTAAAAATTCAACAGTCAGCTGATCAAATTATGCCAAAAAAATGGATGCACTCAAATTCAATGTAAAACAAAGTAGCTCGCCGAGGTCTCTCACTCGCCTCTTCTCTCCGTCTTTCTCTGTTTTCTCTCTTTCTTATTTCTCTACCTCTCACTCACATAAGCAGATCGGAATTTTTGAATTGCGTGACACGAATTGAAACTCTACACAAATTGAAATGAATAAAATTGTTGAGCAAAAAATTCTGGCAGACACGCTAAAACCGTGATACATACGAGATTTCTCCTACATTTTTAGAGCGCCATCAGATGTGCAACACTGAATCATTTAAATACAAGCTGCTTAATAATTTCTTCAGTCCACAAGAGCAAATAGTCAAATTTATGAACTTAATCTAAATATGAACGTCAAGAAGCTGATTCGCTCACTCAGCTGACTTTTGAGAACATCTTGGAAACTCAATTAATTTTATAACTGGACTGTATGTAACTGTTGGAATATATTTCTAGCAGACATAGATTTGAAATAGTACACGTTGCACGTTGTACAAAGCAGTAAAAAATTTTCTAAAGGAGAAAAGTCTATAATGGAACTAACATGATGTAACCAATTTTTTTTTGCATTCAAGTAGAAGTAACAAACAATGTTTAATTTCTCACAAAGGGGCTCGAAATTAACTGATTACAATTTGAGCTGAGGCTAAATATCCTTGTCGGATGCATTTTTACATAGCAACGCGTCCGAATAAGCAAAGGGAGCACATGAGAGCCTACGGAGCTGGATTTGAGATCTGTAGCACAACATCATTAGTTGTGACTTAGTATTGAACAGTCAGCTGTATCTCAAAGTACAACTGACGGGCTTGATTAATGTGCAGAGAGAGAACGAGACAGAGAGAAACCTCAGGCAAACTAGTCGCACGGCGATCCAAAGCTGGAAAAAAATTGCTCCGTCGATATTTGAGTTATGCAGGCCAAGATTGTATTCATGAGCTGATCTATCATTTTTTCCAATAATGAGAGAAAATAATAAAGTAGCTGTAACAGTCAGCCAAATCAGAAACAGCGAAAACACTTTCGGCCAATATAATATGAGTCAAATCAAAAAAGAAAGCAACAGAAAATGAAGCCTGGTGAATTTTCTCAAATAACGGAGCAATTTTGAGCCATGGCTCCCGCACGAGTAGCGTACACCGCACGGACACGGTGCAGCATCACTACACAGCTCTACACGTGCGCTCACGAAGCAACTCTTGAATTTGCATCTAACTCTCAACTCTCATTTCAGTTTTGAAGCTTTTAACGCAAATAATCGATACTTGCAAATTTTTTCAAATAAAATAAATAATTGAAATTTCAGTACTCGTGAGACTATTTGCAGTCTAGTTCTGACCCATCATCTACATGCATGAATTGAACAGGATAACACAGGATACTGTGTTTGGTTACATGACCACTATACTGAAACGAACAGCACTAAAATACAGGCGTAAGGACGCCACAGAACAGAGAGAGTTGCGGCGGGAGCGCACGAGCAGAGGCGGCACCTACAGCACGGGGCGTCTCGTGCCTACCTTGGGGCGAGCTGGGCGTCTGGTCACCGGAGTGGCCGCTGCGCCACCCTCCGGGGCTCACTGAGGCCGCCACGCCTGTGGGCCGGGCAGAGCATCGTGTTAGTTGCGCCTCGTGTTGGGCTGTGTGTTGGTGATGTTAGTGGCCTCTTGTTGGGCTGTGTGTTGGTAATGTTAGTGGCCTCTTGTTGGGCTGTGTGTTGGTAATGTTAGTGGCCTCTTGTTGGGCTGTGTGTTGGTGATGTTAGTGGCCTCTTGTTGTGCTGTGTGTTGGTGATGTTAGTGGCCTCTTGTTGTGCTGTGTGTTGGTGGTGTAAGTGGGCTCTTGTTGGGCGGTGTGTTGGTGGTCTCTTGTGTGGCACGTGTTGGTGGTGTTAGTGGTCTCTTGTGTGGCACGTGTTGCTGGTGTTAGTGGTCTCTTGTGTGGCACGTGTTGATGGTGTTAGTGGTCTCTTGTGTGGCACGTGTTGGTGGTGTTAGTGATCTCTTGTGTGGCACGTGTTGCTGGTGGTATGAGTGGCCTCTTGTTGGGCTGAGTGGAACGTGTTGGTGGTGGTATGAGTGGCCTCTTGTTATGCTGAGTGGCACGTGTTGGTGGTGGTATGAGTGGCCTCTTGTTGGGCTGTGTGGCACGTGTTGGTGGTGGTATGAGTGGCCTCTTGTTCGGCTGTGTGGCACGTGTTGGTGGTGGTATGAGTGGCCTCTTGTTGGGCTGCGTGGCACGTGTTGTTAAAGGTTAGACACATGTTGCAAGTCTCATTTTATACGCGTTGTTTATTGGTGTTCGATACGCGCTGTTGTTTGTGTTATTGCTATTAGATTGTTTGCTGATGGTCTTGCTAAGCACGTTTCATAGGTGCAATTTGACACGTGTGATAGGTATTACTTAAACGTCTTATTCGTGTCATTAGAAAAGCTTCATTAATAATGTTATTAGGTGATGTTATCGGTGGTGTTATTATACACGTGTTAAAGGAGGTGTTAATGGACGCGTTACTTGTATTTTAGCACACGTGGTATCGGTCATGTTTTTGTAGCGTAAAGTGCAACTACACAGATGTTACTGGTAGCATCGTTGTGTGGAGTGTGACTACATAGGTTTTATAGACAATGTTGTTAGTGAGAGGTAAAATAATTTGTGCCATAGATATTTCCGTGAGGGTTTCAATTATAACATCTTCAATAACGAAGTGTTTATGAAGATCTGTACGAGGACGTCCTTCACGATATTCCATTGATGAGAGAAACGAAGTGAATGTGACTAGCCACTAGCCAGCTTCACATTTTAAAAGCTTGCAATTGTTTACCTAAACTTTACCAAGGAATATTTGAAGCAATATAGACCAACACTATTACTGGAAAACTTATGGAGTATTGAAGTAAAATCGCTGCATCGTTTGCAACCCTAAAATTATTTGTATAAAACAATTTCAGTATTATCTTGACTTACATCATCCGATAATAAGATTAACAACTGGAACTCTTTGTCTAAAAAACTATCTTTAGAACCTCGTGATACTCTGACTCAAAGACTTCATAAGAAAAGTCTGCCATATATGAAGTGAATGATCTCACCGGAGGGCCCGGGCGTGAAGGTGTTGGCGATGTGGTGTGCGGCAGCTGCAGCAGCGGCGGCGGCGGCGGCGTGGGTCGTCTGAGGGTATGGCACGAATGACTGCTGGAGTCCAGGGGGCAGTTGGTGGGACAGAGGATGCGGCAGTCCTCCAGAGGAAGTGTGGCTGTCCATGTCTCCACTGTCCTCGTCGTGGTGAGGCGGTGGAGGCTCTTCCTCACCTTCCATGTCGCTATCCGCACCACCAGAGAATTTACTCGATATCATGCCAGCGATCCGTTCCTTTTCGAGAAAGTTACAAAGCCGTTCTCGTTGTTCTTGTCTTTCCATTCGTTCTTTGTCGCCGTTGCCTGAGTCTTCCTCGGACGGGATGAACTCGACCTTGGGGATCATGAGCCGTGGTGGAGAACCTTGACTAACAGTGAGGTTGACTGCATGCGAGTTGGTCTCTTCTGTAGAAGGAGTGTGAGCTGAAGACGAGGATGAGTTGTTGTGCATTGAAGGGTTCGTAGGAGGAGGGCTGACCTGAGAAAGTCCACGTGAAGAATTCTGGTTGGTGCTCCCGCTTGACTGCTGCTGTGCGACATGCGATGAGGAGGAAGAATTATGTCCCACAGGGCTCTGTCCTTGGTGCGGAGAAGACAGTCTTTTACGCCTCTTAGAAGGTGGTGAGTATTGCTGTGCTGGCTGCTGCTGTCGGTCCTGGTGCATCAGAGTGTGGTGCCGGTCGTGCGACAGGCCCAGCGGAGGACCTTTACTCAAGTGAGACTCTCTGAGGTCTCGAGTCGAGTTTCTGTCGTCCGCATTCGATCCGGCGCTTTTGGAACTCAGTAAGCTGCCCAGAGCGGGGTAGCTCGAGTACCCAGCGTGAGGGGCTGGTGAGGGGGAATTGGAATCTTCCGACCTGAAAAGTCGTCCTCTGTGTTTGGGAGTGAGGCCTTCCCCGCCGTCACTGAGGTCTTCTTCCCTCTCGGGACTCAAGCCTCTCCTGCCGCCGTACTGCAAATAAAGTCAAATTGCTATACGGGAGGTAATCGTTTTAAGATAGCATTAGGAATTATATTTTGTTAGCGCAAAGTGTTTACAACTATTCACAAATTACAGCAGGGGAAAAAACATTTGTTGGAACCACAATTTTAAAAATTATGAACTTCAAATTATTCTACAGAGTGAAACAACATATGCATTGTTGAGGTATTAATTGGGGAAATTACAGAACAGAAATCCAGATAACATTAACAAACATTTTGTATAAATGGAATTTCGAATTTTGGAACTTTTTCAGGGGTAAACTAGGAGCAAGAAGCAAAGCACTAAATACGTTATGCGCAAAATATTTTATAACCGTCTAATTACTAAGGGCTTGTTCAAGCTTCATAACTTTCAAATGAATTTAAAGAACTGAAACATTTACGCATCAAAATATTTCGAGAAACTATTTAATAAAAATTGAACCTAAACGTCGGCTATTCGGTAAACTCCTCAAGTCGAAACTCTTTTGTCCACTAAACTTTATCGAGAGGATTAAAAAAGGTATCATTCAATACACTTTAAGGCTAGTTCAAGAAAATCAATCACTGAATGACAATTTCTTCAGAAATCTAGAAGTTGTGCAACACTCAAGACTAAGTTCAACATTATCGACACATTTGCTCTCATTGTTTTCTTATAAAAGTTAGCTTTAACTAACACTTCACAGAAACCTTTTCATTTAACGACATACACACATGCAGCAATTACACTTATCGATACGACATAGATACCAGGTTAAACAAGAGATGGTTACAAATAACAATGGTGGTTAAAAGGGATTTTTTAAAATATTGCACCATAACCACACTCATCTAACGCCCTCATCCTATTTAAGTACCATCAAGGCACTACGACAAAGCGCGGTGATCTCACCTCATAATCTTTGGAGTTATGTCTTTTAGGTGCCTCCTGCGCCAGCCCCTTGACTTTGAGGTTCTCAGCGAGGTTGAGGAGACAAGAGAGGTTGTCCTGAGAGACGTTCACCTCCCCGTGGTAGATGAAGCACAGCAGGCACTTCAGCTCCATGAACCTGGTGTCCCTGAGCACGATCACCGGGTGCTGGTGTGAGGGCAGGTCCTGTCAAGAGTGCAGTGTTAGGACCAGCATATTCTACGCGTTATTCATTCCTTATCATTAATTTCGACGGTTTACAATCGGTGTTAGGACCTTCATATTCTACGCGTTGTCCATTCCTTTTCATTAATTTCGACGGAAATTTACAATCAGTATTAGTACCGGCATATTCTACGCGTTATGCATTCCTTATCACTAACTTCAAGGGAGGTTTGCAATCAGTGTTAGTACCGGCATATTCTACGCGTTATTCATTCCTTATCATTTATTTCGACGAAGTCTACAATCAGTATTAGTACCGGCATATTCTAGGCATTATTCATTCCTTATCATTAATTTTGATGCAGGCTTGCAATCAGTGTTAGTGCCGGCACGTTATTTGGCATTACTTATTTCCTGATACTAATTGCGAGGGAAGTTTGCAATCAGCGTTAGTGCCGGCACATCCAAGGTGTTATTTATTTCCATCCCTAATTGTGAACAAGTTCACAATCTGTGTTAGTGTCAGAAAATCCTTGGTTCATCCTAGACATTTACGGTCGATCCTCTAGTTATGCGACATCATCTAATGCTAGCCTTAAATTAAACAAGTAAAAATCAGTTTCAGTTATTCAATTAAAGTGATGTCTGAATAAAGTTATGAATAGATTATGCTATTTTGTCTCCATATAAGTTGAGGTGATGTAAGCCTAGAGGATCTCCTGTATTTGTAGAAACATCACAGACTGCGATGAGGTTCCTCTTAAGTCTTGCACATTGCCATGTAATTATTGCTGACTGAATTTATGTTCAGAAAACCAAAACCCTGCAATGGAGGCAATGCTTGTGTTAATGTATTATTTACTGCTCATTAGTTAAATACGACATGGTTGTCCGAAAATTTTGGCAAATTTATGATAACTTCAGTTTGCGGTTTGTAAAAATGTTGGGAGAAAATAAAGTTGGTGAATAAATTAAATATTTGAGCATGTTAATACTTGTTCAAATAACTTCCGATTCTTCACAACATAATTGAGAGGAGGTGAGCAACAAACTTCGTGCGTAAATTCAGCATGAAAGAAAAAAAATGAAATTTTTAATACTCCCGTGTAATGTTCTAACTACTTTACCCGTGCACACATGGAGCGATGTACAGCAAAAAAATGAGTCAAATCTATGTTAAAGTCAAAAGTATAACACGAATCAAAGAATATATGAGTCAAAGGCACTTTAAAGTAGAGGTAAATGAGAATTAAAAGCATATTTAGTATAGAGATGATGCTCCCCCTCCGACCTCTTTTATCCTGATCTTGAATACAAGGAGTCAGAATCATTGAGCTTACGTTTAGAAAGATGTGGCTAAACCTAAGTGAAATGTTTGAGAATGTTTCACATACTTCAAAATTCACTTCAAAAAAGGTCTAAACTTTTTCTATTTTTTAAAAATGAAATAGAAACACGAACCATTAGGGTACTCGTTTTTCAAGATCTTCCACTAAAAGGAACTTTGTTACGGTAGGGATAATAATTTCAAGCATGACGCTGTCAACACTGAAATGTCCTCGAAAATATTCCAGCGTGAGTTTTATAATGCTGAGGAAAATGCTAGCTTAATTTCAATTAAAAAAATTGTCGTATAAAGAAAGGATTGGTGAGCGAGGAAGAACTTTCTGACGCCAAGGAAACATGTTCTGATATTGTTTTGTATGAGTTAAATTTCAACCTCGACTATTCGGTGAACGAATAAAACAGTAACAGACTCAATTTGATATTACGAAAATAACATGAGAAATACGTGCCACAAATTATGAGGCATTAAGTTGGTACACATTAATAATAATTGTAACAATATAAGAAATGTTTTCTTAAAGACAGTTGATTATTTTAAATGTTCCTATTCATCACCATGTCGTACCCTACTACATACTCTAATTGTTCTAAAATGTTATTTCTTTTTGTGAGGTAGCACCTTTGGCCGATATGGTATTTGTCGATACTGTCAGAAGCAAAAGTAATAAAAACATAGCAACAGAAGGAGATGTACATTTCATGAAGAGACTGTACATGCAACCGCATTACTGCTTCTCAACCTTGATGGGATGGCTCAAGGTATTAACCCTTAGTAATGTATATAGTCAGGGCAACAACAGCATCAATAAGTACATCCTTTGAAAATCAACGAAAATCAACTTCAATAATAGGTGCGGTTCCCGTACAGAGCAAACAAAGCAGAAGTGAGCTTGATGTGATTGTCTGGTAAAGTCACGCCGTTAACTTGCACTGGATGTTCCTATCCTTAATTTATAGCGAATTTCTGCTCAGCGCTGCCACAAGCTCCAAGCCTCAGGTCGACTTGACAGAAAAATACGGTGAAACTGATCATTTATGCCACGCTGTAATGTTTGTGGAATTGTTAAGGCCTAAGAATACTCTAGCTGACGTACGTTCAACAGGACCTTTACCTCAATGACATCTTTCTGTGAGCCTGACTATGCAAGAGAAAAGACAGATGCATTGTGTGGCAGAAGGAATACCTGAAGAATGCAAATCAGTAACGTCACTATAGGAAGGACCTTGGGTTTTAGTACCATCTCCGTGAGAGTGCATCCAAGATACTGAAATTAATCATTACATAAATCTGTGGTCTGTCGCACAACTGTACTTACTCTGACTTACTCTCCAGTCACACTCGAGAGAAATATACATAACGCTAAGTAAATCAAATAATGCTGCCTTAAAGAGGTTACTAAAGCATGATCACGAATCACAAGACAAGAAAATCGGTGCTACTATTGCGTGAGGTCTACCGCCATGTATCGCCTACCCAGGTGCAGTTTGAAAAGTACAAATTAAGTGTTAATCGCTAAAGTAAAAGTATGGAAATAAGTGATTTCTATTAGTAACCTAACCTAACCTCACGCTGTAGTACTAGCCATAGGTTGATCTCATGCTATGGTGTGGTAGACCTCGCGCTATAGCAGCACCAGAGAATCCCCACCTATACATTGTGGAAGGACTGAAGAGGAAGAACACTGTGAAGAGATCACTTAAGTGTGAAAATGGAACAGGAAGAAGTCACGCACACCCAAATCCAAACTTGTACCAAAACGAGCAAGGAATTTACCTTGAAGAGGTCACTGAAGTAAGGACTGCAGGCACTGAGCAGCACTCTGTGTGCCCTCAGACTCTTGCCCTCGGCAGTGAGGGTCACATCCACCAACTCCTCCTTGTTCAGCAAACTCTCGAACGAGTTCACGATGTTGGACTGGAAGTTGTTCCAGCGCAGGCAGAACTGCTGCTGCTGCTGCTGCTGCTGTTCAAGCATGTTCGGTGCAGCAGCTGCGGCTGCCGGAACGTGCTGCTGCCTCTCTGCAGCAACCGCAGCATTGCTGTGTGACAACAGCTCCGTCTGCTGTGGCAGCACGGAATGCTGCTGTGGCTGCTGCAGTTGCTGCGGAGAACTTCTCGAAAGTGTCTGCTGCGTTGCCGGATTCGACACATTCTGTTGGCTGTTCTGTTGCGTTTGCAAAGGCAACTGTTGCTGTTGTTGTTGCGGATGTTGCTGTTGCTGTTGTTGCTGCTGTTGTTGCTCAGACGCCATGCCTGGCCACACCACTCGCCCTCCGTCACCACCTGCGCCCAGCCCTGCAAATTACGAAAAGGTCACTAACTACAACAAATCGGTAAACTAATCAAACAGAAATCAACACTCTCAAAAATATCGAAGCATAGAACGGTATGATAAATGAACATAAATTATTCATAAGCCCTGAATGAATTGTCTGGAGGTAACTTAACTTCACTGGAGGAAATGAAGTGGGCTTGCTAGGGACTCATATAATAGAACCGAAAGCCTCTCAAATAACTTGGGTCGCCACAAATGGGTGATAGAGGAGATACGGACAAAATTAACGGAACAGACACGTCAATGAAATGAGAGGAAACGTCAATCTATCACGAGCTATCCACGCGAATGATTCTTATGCGACTCGGAACACAAGCACCATTTACCGCTCTTATTTTAAGGCTTCACTGCAGGAGCTCACAACAAGAGGTTAAAATGATGACGGCAATGGAGACAGCAATCGAAGATAGTGCAGCGACATTACATAGCGATGAAAAGGATATAACTAACAGACGCGGGGATGTGTACGGCTGCCGGTAGTCGGGCGAAGACGCTCATTTGAAAGTACAGATATTCACATCAACTCCTAATTACGAACATGACTGGAAAACAGCAAATGAAGGCAACTTCACGCGCATGTGAGTTGAGCAAAGCAAGCACACGATGGCTGCGCTGAGGAGGCGTCGCCGCACTGGTACGCGGCGCTTCCATGCTACGTCAGGGCACTGCACAGTGTGCTGTGTGCTGCTGTGTTGCTGTGTGTGCTGCTGTGCTGCTGTGTGTGCTGCTGTGGTGCTGTGTATGCTGCTGTGTGTGCTGCTG